>VURO01012174.1:8521-22649 GCA_015108175.1 Pelvicachromis taeniatus
CTTTAATTACTTTAAAAAAAAAAAAAAAAAACAAGAACTGGTTGCACAAGTTTGAATTTATTTTGGATTTTATAGTATATTTGTGGACTATATATTAGTATAGTCCACACATTTTCAGTAGGGTTGAGGTTGGGGGCTTTGGGAATGTTAGCCTGCTTTATCCATTCCAAAACCAGTTGCAAAGTGTGTTTGGGATAATTGTCCTGTTGGAACATCCAACTGTGTTTAACTTTCAACCCTCTACCTGTTGATGTGAGGTGAAGAATAATTTGAATGTACTCCTTCTTTTACATTATGCCATCCCCTTGATGTAATGCACCAGTGCCACAGGCATAAGGCTTAACAAAAGCCAGTGTGAAGCTACCACCACCATGCTTGACAGTTGGTACAGTGTTCTCAGTGTCCTCATCTTAGTCCTCCACCTGTTACCTCATATCATTGTGGCCAAATAGCTGAATCTTTGTCTCGTCTGACCATAAAACCTTTCTCCAGAAGGCATTCAGTTTCTCCACGAGGGCAGCTGCAAATTTCAGTCGAGCCGGAAGGTGTCAATTTTGGATCAGAGTTTTTGTTGGGTTTTTTTCATTGGGAACTTCTCAGTCCATGGCGATGTAAAAAAAAAAAAAAAAAACTCACTTCACTATGGACATAGACACTGGTATTTTAGTTTCCAATTTCCAAACTAGATCCTTGGTGGTTCTTGTTACACACACTAACTATTTTCCTCTCATCTGAAGGTGATAATCTTCTTCCAGACCTTAGCAAAGTGGTGACTCATCTGAATAACTTGTAACTGCATACAGTTTTTTGAACTGATGCTTTTGGAATCCGCAGTTGTTATGAAATGGCTCCAAGAGATCTTCCCAGTTTGTGTGTCTACAATTCATATTTTTAGATCTTCACCGAGTTACCAATTGTTCTCAGTGACTCATTTGCTGGCTAAGAGAAACTACCAGTTGCGCATTTTGTAGTGCCAACTATTAAAAGATTTTAAGTGAAGGTATGCACACATTTGACCTTGCGTGGATCAGAAAAATCCAAACTAAATTCAAAATTTATTAAAGATGTATATTGTAGAATCATCCCACCATGGAAAAAGAACAGTTCAAATAAATAATTAAAAGCCCCAAATTTTCATTGCATTCACACCCATGATGAGTGCATGTAAACTTCTAATGGCAACTCTATATGCTACTGTGCATTTCCAGAGAAAAGGCTGATAACACAGCACTGACAAAAGTCACCCTATGTCAAACTTGCTAATACACAACTGCCACATCCAGCAGATAGAAAAAAAGTTAGCACTGATCTGAAACTGTGTTCGTGCCCACCTGGTGTATGCCAAATTCAATTGTCGCTCTATTGTCAGATCACAAACTCGGGAGTACGACTCCAAATGCTCAGCTATGTTAATTTGTCTGCCTGCCATTTGGTGCCGGGCAGATAAGCTACAGCTGTGATCAGAGCTTCTTTGCTCAAAGCAACTTCCTGCTGCTGCTTCTGGAAACAATGCTGATGAGACTGCACACTGTGAAAGCATCACCACATAAACTACTGTTTTTTTGGATCCTGTTCTTCTGAATCCCTCCATCTACTTGCCTAATCTGTGCAGTCCATGCATCCCCATCCTATGACCAGCAGGGATATTAAGATAAGGGACAAGCCTTATCTTTAAAAAAAAAAAAAAACAGCACAGTAGTTTAAGACGCAATTCGATAACACAATATCAAAAATCAATTCTAATCTGATGTGTACTTTGACAGAACTTGATGAAGCTGTCAACGCTACATTTTCAAAAATGTCTTCTCAGGCCATAATAATAAGAAAATAAATGAAAAACCCAAACTGGGTAAGTAAAACTTTTTTTTCACTGAAAAAACTAAATAGCCAAAACAATATTTTGTAGTAACTAAAATAACAATTAATTTTCCTTTTTTCCTTTTAGTCTTTGCTAATATGGTTACATTTGTCAAGCAGGAGCATCAAAGGTACGACTCTAGTACCACCGCTGTGAGCTTTTAACAGCCTGGTATGTGAGGGAGCCACTCAATATGACTAATTCAAACTGATCAAGCTTCTGCTGAACCTGATACAGTGCAGTAACTCTACAAAGGTGCCGCTTCACAGCCAGTCTGATGAGGTGGAATGATTACACAGACACAACCCATTCAACCTACTTTCTGTGTGAGATAGAATTAATTTAAACCTGTCCTTTGAAATCTTCAGGAGATTGGACTATAGAGTACCGATAGCCAGCTCCACCTCCATGCAGATTAACATTCTCTATTTAGCTTTTTTTTTTTTCTACAGCAAAAAGATAATTGCATTTCCCAACCTGGGTCGCTGCTTTGTTGTTTTCTGTCCACTGTCTGCAGTCTGCAATTTGGTTCAGAGAAAATTTTGAAAAAGCTTTTGTTGGGAGAATTGCAAGGTACCACGAATAACTTTGCTTTTATGTTTTGGGTCCATGAGCTCTATATTTAACTGCCAGGGTAGGTTGTACATTACTCCTCTGCTGGATTGTTGTGGCTACTCTGAATCCACTTCAACTAATGGATTCCAGTCATCTGGAAACCCACCATGGGAATTTCTCAAATCCATGTTGCAGCATAATCTACATTTCCTCAGCTCATCATCATCATCATCCAACCTCCACTTCAGTTCTGTCCCAATTTAGTGCCTGCTTATACATAGCACCTGTGGTTTCATTTCCCTAACACCCTCATGTGCTGGGACAAGGATATAGTTAATTATTGACACCTCCTTCTCCATTATGTGTGAATAAACCAGGAGAGCTTCGTAAAGTATATCTGGTGAGTTGCTTTCCTTTTTCCATCTGTGTGTTTGCTACCTTATTACTACCTTTATTCTGTAAACACTGATTTTGGTAGCTAGCTGGCTAACAAGACTAAAAGAGAACTCACGGTACAGTGTTTGTCTGCAATTCTTTGGTTACACAGAGTGAAAAATTCTTGGAATACAACGAGCAAAAAAAAACAAAAACCAAATTGCTTAGCCCGATGGTGATGGTAGGTAAAATGCTGTTTGAAAAGTTAGCTTAAACAGGGAAACCAGATTACCATAAAAAAGGAAGAAAAGCAAAAAGATAATTCAAGATTATCTTTAATAGATTAAAATTTTCCTTCATTCCCAGAACTTCCTTGTAACTTTGATCTTCTCTGCAGCAAGAGTGTAGACAATATAAAAGATGAACATAGCTAATGCATTGCCATATGGACTGTGCTTCAATTCAGTTCAATTCAATTCAGTTTTATTAATATAGCGCCAAATCACAACAACAGTCGCCTCAAGACGCTTTATATTGTGAGGTAGACCCTACAAAAGTACATACAGAGAAAAACCCAACAATTATATGACCCCCTATGAGAAAGCACTTTGGCGACAGCGGGAAGGAAAAACTCCCCTTTAACAGAAAGAAACCTCCAGCAGAACCAGGCCCAGGGAGGCGCGGAGCGGTTGGGGTGAGAGACAAAAGAGATGCTGAGGCATGTTATGTGCTATGTGCATGTTTCAAACTTCAGTGTTTTGTCTGTAGCCTTACATTCCATGTTTACATGAAAGGGGGAACTGCTAAGTTATTAGCTACTGCTCGCAAGCTTGATTACCAAGCTTTATGCCTAATTGTACATGTGCATCATACAGACATAGATATTTGCCAGTTAACTGAACTAAAAAATGAAGCACAAAATTCTTGTATGCTGTGTACCACACAGAAAGCACTGATGTTAGACAAATGAGACAATTAATTTGCTCTGAAGGCACCAACAGTAGAAAAACAATGGAAAGCTCCAGCTCAGTACTCCAGATAGTGGAGATGAGGTTTAGTAGATGGCCGATAGCTGCCTACTTTGGCACATCTGTCAATCAAAATAGCCGTGCCCATAACTCAAGTATCCAGGCAGATGAGTAATGACCAACATTAGCACAGTCACAATGGAAAAAGAATTGTATTTATATAAGGCATTTCAACTCTAGCTGAGCACTCAGTATACTGTCACACACATTCACACATCCCGTTTTTGATGCCTGTATTTTGTCTAACACTCACGCTCCATCAGGAACAACTGAAGGTGCAGTATCTTGTCCAAGGATCCTTCAGCATGTAGGAAGAGTCAGGGATCAAGACCTGAACCACAGCTACCCCTAAACAAGAGTAGCCCATGGAGTGATTCTCATAGATATTTTTGATACTGCCCCCATGTGACAGCACAAAGGCACAACATGTAGATAAGGGACATTAAATTCATTTTACACTCGGGACCACGTACAACTCACAAACCAGTGAAACTCCCCTTACAGTCAATATAAAGAAGATGAACTACACATTTAATCCTTAGAATATCTTAATATAAGAAAACAAAATGCAATTTCAACAGTATTTCTCTTGCTACATAGTAAATCATGCCATAGTAAATGAAAGAAATCTGTCAGCGCCACTCTTTGGGCTTAAATTGTGAGAAATAAATGTGTAAAATTACAGAAGAAATTCTGTGAGCTTGTTGCCCAGAGTGTCCTGTAATTATGAAACAGAGCGTTTGTTAACTCACAGAAATCCCCTTTTTTCTTCTCAGGAAATTTTCTGTCATCCATTGTTTAATACTAATAATACTAATACTTATTTACTTTGGTGTAGTATGAAGGTCTTTATCGGTAGACAAAGTTGCAAAACATGAAAGAAAGCTGTCCAAAGCTGTCCAGTGGGCCAGCTTTGAGTCTTTGCAGGGATAATTCTGGCCCACCAGCCTTATGTTTGATGTAGATGATGGGATGCAAAGCTCTGCTTAGGCTCTGTGTAGCATGAGTGCACAACCATGAAAACTCACAGTCAAGCTTCTTTCAGCTGCTGCCTTATTATCTCTACACGGGTGGTAGTAGTAGTAGTAGTAGTAGTAGTAGTAGTAGTAGTGGTAGTAGTAATGAACACAGGATGCAGACTTTAAAGGAGCACTTAAGTGGCTAATTTCATCTGAAGAAAAACTATTTTTTTGTTTTCTTGTTTTAATGCTAACCATTCTACAGTACTTGCATTATATATAGTTAGCATAGGAGCAGGTCTGCTCACATGCTGTGGAGTAACTGGTTACCATTTCCAAGAGTGAAGCTGTTTTTTGTTCTAATAGTCTAATACTGTAGACAGTGTGCACAGTCTGTCATTGTCACTGGACAAGTTCAAAGATGGACATGTGAAGAAGTATTAAAACGCGGCCCATAGTTTAACACACTGTTGTCAAGTGCATTTAACAAGTAGTGACCTTTAATACATCCTATTATTAGGGTAAAAGGCTTCATTACAGCCATGTTGCTAGCCACAGACTCAATACAAGGACAATGTTCGCTCTATTTTAGATCTGTTTGCATTTTATTAGCTATAGAAGCAGGCAGTAGCTGAAATGTCTGCCATGTGAGTTTGCCAGAGCTAGTGGGTTTATCAGAACTAAGATAAGCTACATGTGTGTGTATTTATGTATTGTGTGTGTGTGTGTGTGTGTGCTCATCTGAAAAAAGCAGTTTTGCAAAAAGCATGTGTATAAGGTTGTTTTAACTGATAAGGGCTGCTTTATGCAGTCTCAGGCACAAGGCTGAGCAGAAGCCTGGAGGAAATCAGTCTCATCATGCAGCCACAAAGATATGCTTAAATTCACACACACTATAGCCTAATTAGCGCACTTCCTCTGAAAATAGGACACCCTCTGCAGTGTGAAACCAAAGTCTTCTTGAAGTGGAAAAAGTGTGCAATTTATCTCAACATTAAAGCAAAAAAAAAGTTGCAGGTTCTTTATATCCTTGTTTGCATAAGATCAGCTCTCAAAGATGACAACAGCACAGATCAAATGTTAACGTCTTTCTATGCTGTAAAAGGACAATATACTCAGCAAGGCTGTAAACAAGATCGTTTGTGTACAAGCCAACCTTTTGCACGTTGTACGCTTACTTCAAATTCTGATACTTATTTTGTCACACGTTTATAGTTTTGAGTTTCCTTGAGCTGAAAGGACATTTAGAAGAAGAAAAAAAAACATTTTATCCCACGCTATCTCAGCTCTGTTTAGGCAATGTGTTTTCATCTCAGGGCAACAAATACTGCTGTTCTGTTCGATGCCATCTTGTGTGTGAGGCATACTTGGATTTGACTCCAAGAGTCAAAATTGCCATTTTAAAGACCTACAGTGTCCTCATTAGGAGGTTAAAGTGGATAGATAGAGTGAGTCTCCCTTGTTTGAGTCAGAAGATATTTGTGTATCATTTGGAAACTTTGTGATTTTTCTTCATCTTGCTTCCTTTACAACTTTGTACTTCAACTTTTTCTACTTCCTCACTTGTTAGATTTACTAACTGGAAACTACTTGGTTAAATTTAGGAAGATTGCTGCTTGGAATAAAATAGGAAAAAAAAAAAACACATGGGATTGTGTGTTTTTACAAAATACCCTGGTCACAATGGAATTATTGGAAAAGCAGCTCTTACACTGAAACAGAAGCCCTGACGGCTACATAAATGCCCACGATTTTGTCATAATCTGGCCTCCCAGTATCTAATTTAAATATACAGTACCCTGACATTTGCCTCTTGGTGATCTCTAACCAATTATAGAAACATACGGACTTCATCACTACACAGAACTTTGCTAGAAAGACTCTTGACCTTTTTCTTTTTTCGTTTCAGCAATCGCGTCTAAATTGAAAAAGTGCAAAGTAAAAAAATAAATAAATAGAAAAAATGAAGTGTTTTGTTATTTTAGAAATATCTTTGTAGGAGGAATGTGATTGTCTGGAGAAGAAAAACTATAATAAAAATCAATATTAGACTATTGCGTAAATCATTGTGTACTGTCTGCATTGACAGGTAAGGCTCTGATGATTTCTTGTCTTTGCTACACAGGAAGTGAAGGCTAAAGCGCGGCAGCAGAATCAGGTTCTGTGATTTCTGTGTGATTTCTTGTCACTTCTTAGAAGCGTTCAGTCAGACATGCTGGATGTGCTTGGCTGGGGAGCCAATAGTGCGAAACCTCCATCTGTAGGATTATGGCCTGAAATTAATTGTGATAACACATATTATAGTGGGTTGACATGCAAATGTTTGCGAGTTTATTTCCCATAGCATGGCATATTAGCAGAACGTACATACACATGCATGCATACAACACCTATATACATGCTTTCACACATGCTAAACAGGTGTATATGAGCTTAGATGAAATGTTGTACATGAGTTTCTCTGTGAGGCGTGATACTTAACAAGTTCAATCAAAAAAAACAAACAAAAAACGTGTCCTCCATTGTGTTCTTTGATCCAGACTGTGTGATGTCAGATTTTATAATAAAAAGTAGAGGCCTTCAGAAATACACTCCTGTCAGCCCTTGGAGCTGTGTGACAAGAAGCCATCATTTTGCCACCTGTAACACATTTAACTGCTGGCAGATTCTATGCTACAAAAGGAGCAATTGTCCTATTCTTTTCTGACTCTACAGACATAAGCCCCCGCCTTTTAAACATCTGAGATTTATGCTGAATGATTTTTATTTCTGTAAATTGTACGTTTACAAACCGTGTCATGGAAAATGTTAGGGCAGGTTTTTAGAAAGGAGGCTTGAACTGTATGAATCTGTCTATATTTTGTTGCATTCACATTAAATCCAATTGTCTAATTGTTTCTATTTTACTATTTTTTCCTGTAGCTAATCATCAGTGCAGAAATACCTTTTATAGTTAAATAAATGCTTGCTCAGAGTTGTTTTTGAAAATTGATACTAGCCTTGTGTATATGTTGGCAACTCCACCTGCAGCAAGTTAGCTTGGCTTGGCAAAATTACTACAAAGTTACATAATAGTAATTACATTATATTTTGCATGGTATGGATGGGAAGAAGGATCCAAATGTAGATCAAATCAGACAGTTTAGTGCTTTATTAAAGCGAAAATACAGGCTTATAGGCATGTAGGTGGAAAGAAAATGGGTGCCAGGTGGCATAGAAACTCCAAGCTTAGGAAACATAGCAGCATATGTATATTGGGGTGACTGCTGAATGAGAAACCGGTTAAGTGGTTGTGGAGGTCAGGTGACTGGATAAAGGAGGAATGTCTAACGACATCTGGGGTGTTTTTCATTAGGCTTGCTTATGCTTAATCGTGTCCTCTCACCTCCCCAGAACTGGATATAGTTTTCCCTCTGACATTGCGAAGGACGTCTCTATTCCTTAATTGCACCTCGAGGTGCAAGGAGGAGAAAGAAGGTCTTCTGAAGTAGCAAAGAGCAAGGAAACCCAGGAGTGTGGTAGGTGGCAGCTTTTATATAGTGCCCTAATGTATAAATAATGCACCTCCACACATGACCATATGCTGCATGCAGATTACTGAGCTGAACTCATAAAAGATCATTTCAGTGGTGTAGCATCACATAAAGCTGCAGGGTTTTTTTTTTTTTTCTTTTTTCATTTGACACCAACATGCAGGCATTCTCATGGAGCTATGCAGTTTACCATTCTGCAGATGATACTAGGTAAATAAATCAGAACATTTGACTCTGATCCATGAATAAGTCAGAAGAGTAAAAATCAATATTAAATGACGGTTAAAATGAACAACATCAATGAATGCATTCATTGTTATGCCAAACTAAATGAGGGTTGCATGTATTTCGGGAAGCCTGTAAGAGAGGAACTTCTGTGGACAGCTATTTGATGGGTGATCCAGCTGTGCAGAACGTCATCACTAAGTCATGAGCTGGCTTTGAGAGCAAGGAGTTCTCATTTCTGTGGCTCCAGCTTCAGAGTCCTCGCATGTCTCCCTCACACCTTTCACTCACATCCTCACTGGGAGGAGCTAAGGAAGAGATGCAAGTGAGGGAAGCAAGGAGAGACATGCTGGCAAAATGAAAAGCACCCCTGGTGGGTGAATAGAGAGTGACAGGAGGCAAGGGGTGGGGGGGTGGGGGTGTGTGTGAAAACAACAAAGAGGTGAGACAGGAACTTTGACAGGGCTCGGTAGCTACTTCTGCACAGACAATGCCGATCCAAGCCATACTGTATTCTTACAGCATTTCTCTTCCTATCTTTTTTTCTGCATGTAACTCAGCTTTGCATGAATTTAAAGATACATTGGTGGCTTTAAAGTTTCTTCCCATTCTTGCACACACTGGCTGCTCTGAGACAGCCTTGTCAACCTTTTGTATTTTAGATTTAAAAAGGCAGACTATGATTCCTGTGTGACACGGTTTATGAAGGCATTTATATTTACTGAGCACATTCGTACTTCACAGAGGATAAACAATGCCTTCTAATCCCACTGGGCCGAGTACTGCCATTCTGACACTGGTTTCACAGATATGCACAAGGTGCCCTTTGGCAAATGTGCCACGACGCAGCAAATACTGAATGAAGTTTGCCATCACTGAAACAATTCACGTCCCGTTTGGAACTTTAATTTCTTTTCACATACTCAATTCGGACTCACTTTTAAAGTTTCATTGAAAAGATGGGTGATTAGGGATCGAATATGCCCCTGCGTACCATTAAGAATATGTGTAGAACGGATAATTATTAACCAAGTATGTTTAAATGTGAAGCCAAGGGAGTCTTTACAAGCGTCTGTATGTGACGACCTTGTGCGTATCTCTGAAATTCCAATGGCTATGACAAAAAAGCAGTTTTTGAACCTGTGGGAATGAATATGGGCTGGAATAAATAGATACCATGCGCTCTCTGTAGTGCCACCCTTAGGTAACAATGTCAGCTCTGCACACAAATATTAAGCCATTGTTAAAATTTAGTCAGTTCAGGCGTACTGTGATACATCCCCAATGACCCAATTTCCTTTGCTTTAACTTAGAACAAAGACATTCTGCTGTTTTGTTGTTCAGTCTCCATCCTTCTTAACAATGAAACTACTTTGCAGATTTCTTTCCCCCCCGTATCAAAACTGTACTCACTTTGTATACGGGTTGAGGAGAGTACACAAGCGCATGAACGTTGTCTTCTCAGGCTCGAAAGGTTATAAATTGTACAAATCCCTCTAGTGGATATTAAAAAGCCTCTCTCTGTGTTTTTTTCTCTTTTTTTTACCCCCACTTCAGTATTTCAAGAGAAGGAGGGCACTTTTATTTTTATGAAACAGTTCACATCGAAAAGGAAGACAACATTGGGAACAGGTGGTGTAACAAGCATCAAATGTTCCAGGCACATGCCCTATGACCTATTCCAAGCCTGCGAATAAAAAACGATTCTTTTGATGTGTGGCTTGCCTGAGATGACCTTTAAACAGATGTCTCATATACTCTAAAGGACCATATTGACCTAAGGAGAAGAGGAAAAGCTCTGCAAAGGATCTAGCAAAAAAAAAAAAATATATGTCTGTGTGTGTGTGTGTATATATGAAGAAATGAATCCTGTTTATTTACTGTTACTTCCCCGACTGCAGTGCATGTAGAGTATAATGAAATCAAAAACTACTCTGGTGTTAGAACCATAACACTAACAGCAAGAGACAAGTGTATCACTGATTGACACAGAGAAAAGAGGCTAATCCACAGGAGGTGAGAGGAAAGCTTTTCTTCCAGCGACCGGATTCTGTTTGAGGTGATTAATACATGCGTAAAATAAGATGGATTAAGAGAGCTGTCAAGAAAAGTAACAGGCAAGCCGGGGAGAGAGACAGGAACAAATCAAAATGCGGCACGCAAGAACTGCTTCATTGCAGTGGGTCGAAAGGGCGTAATTTAGATAGCATATTAATTGACTCTTTCCCACATACTTTCATGATTCAAGTAAAGCGGAAAATACAGTAAGCTCACTGTGAGAAACATTTGAAAGAGTCCTGGCATACTCTTTGACTGAAGTTGGAGAAATGGTTTTATTTACCATGTGCTGCACAATCTATGGAAAGTTGTGGCTCACTAATCCCTTTTGATCGATTTAAATCCCAAGCAAATTTGCATGGTGTGCTTGAATTGGTGTTATCTTTTTAATTTATGGTCGTATTTGCCTCTATTGTTTTTAATAGATTTATAGCTTTATTGGGTTAATGTGTTTTTATAGTAAAGTTTTTATGTAAGTGCTTCAATTTTGTTACTTGTTTTTGTAATCCTGAGGACATCCTGTATATAGTTAATTATATTACTAATGATACTATTATTAATAATAATCTATGTTTCAAGGCAGGTGACAACCAGTTGAGTGAGTTTTTACCTGAAAGGTTGAGGACTGAGACTTTTTGCTTTTTGCACCTGGAACATTACGACACCCAGATGACTTTCACCGAGTTCTTGAAGTTTCACTTGAATGCAAAACACAAAGCACCAGCTCTTCCTGCTGGCAGGATGCCATCATTGTTATTCCTAGTGCAGATGTAAGAAGCTCATCCATATATACAAACACTCAGTGCACAGTGCTGTCCATGCCTATTATTATACAGCACACCCAGGTCCTGTCTTTGCAGCTCTTCTCCTGACTGTGTTTGTGTTTCTGACCTGGCCATGCTTAACCTGTCCACTGGGTACACTAAGTGTGTTTCCCTGATCTGTACGCCTGTCAAGGCTGCTTTCCTGGTCAGCTCTTATTATCTAATTAGTGTTATGCACATTATATTAAAAGAAGGTTATGCTGAGTGATTATTATGTGGTCTCATTTTTAGCTTTCTTTTTTTTTGTATGCTTGTTTTTCCTCCTGTTTTCCCAAGTGGTTTTCTGGTTCTGTAGTATAGAAGCAGTGAAGCCTTTAGCATGTCAAAAACATGCTGAAGGTGTGTGTTGTTCAGAGCTCTGTAAGTGACAAGTAAAATGTAACTGCAGATCACTGCATAAATGAATGATGGATTTGGTTTTCAAACCTGGTTTTTTTCTTTCTTCTTTTTTTTGGCATCAATCTTAATCCTGTTAAAGTTTTGCCAATGTAAAACTGATTTATATATTAAAAAAATAAAGCCAATTTTGAAAGGGTTCAATGACAGATTTTCCTGCATATTGTCAATTAATGTTAGGTCCCATTATTTCTTTATATTTTATATATTCAGGAATGCAAACTTACTACTGCCTTCCAAAACTGCAATATTTGCACACAGCACTACTTCAGCACTATAGCGTTGGAAGGAGGAGTATCACAGGAGTATCATGGGGAGACTTTCACAGAAAGGCAAACAGATACATTAGAAGTATTTCAGTTTAGGCTTGTTTTTAATATGTTATATTCTGTAAGATCTGCATCTTACGCATCATATTCTATAAAATGTAGTGTGGCTGTCCTATGAGGTTCACATAAAAAAGCAGTTTTTAATTACCTCAAAAAACATACCTACACCTTAATTTTAACTAGAAAAAGCCAAGTTATTTAAAAAACAAAACAATTCTATGAAGTTATTTCTCAGAGATGCTATCATGAAAGTGCTGCTGCAGCTTGCACCTGTTCAAATTTATTAAACTGCACATTATAGAAGTTAATCTCCCCTCTCCATTTTTTGGTCATAGGCTTATCTGTGATTTAACCAACAGCCAAAAGAGGTGGCTGGTCAGTTGGAATGAGAAGCTCAAACCGTAGGTAGTGGGACATGTACTCACAATTGAAAATGATTGGAACTATAGAGTCCAGTGCTTAGGAGTCTAACAGATGGTATATGGGACAGAATTTAGTTTGACATATAAGGAGAGAGATTACTTTAATTGATCACTTTAAATTAATGTGAATTTTAAAGATTTCACAGGGCAAGCACTGCCTACCTTGCTTGCCCCGACCCTAATGACTCATGGTCTTATGTAATGCCAGAAAGTAGTGCTGTGCCATAGCATATCATTAGCATAATACCGAGATACATCTTTACATTATATAAAAAAATGTCATATTGCTATATCATTGCTATACCATGCATTTAGATTCCCTAGGGCAGAAAACAATGAAAGAAGTCTGTCTCATTGTCTAAGTGCAAGTGCAGGATGTCACTGGATTTACAAGATCCCACAAAGCACAGTACTTTGCAAATTAGGCAAGAAAACTGCTAAAGGTGGAAACATCATACTTGTTTCACCGTTTGAGGCAAAAACAAGTCAGCTACAAGGGGGGCGATGCTATCAGTTGGTGATGTGTGACCCATATGTAAACAAATGACTCCACTGAGCATTGCTGCCGGAGCATTGCTGGTGGTTGTAAATTACTGATGTGGTTACATGGTGGAAAAGCAGACCCAAGATACATTCTACAGTCTGAATCTACATGATAAACAATGTACTAGCAGCAGCAAGTATTTTAGTACTTTTTACTACTACTACTAATACTTTTACTACTATTTAGGCTACTTTTGTGCATGCATTTGATTTACTCTGTGTCACTGGATTTCATGCTGTGTCACTACTATTGCACTGTAATGCTGCTGCTGGTACCCTGTTTCAGTAGATTAAGACTTAAAATTAGGAAGAGTGTCATTAATGGCAGTAGCTCATTGGAAAAAAAAAAACCCTTTAATTATAAATGCTGCTCCCTGCAAGCTCAAGTATCAACAGATGTGGTTCTCAATTTTCTTTCCTTTATCATCAGAAAATTTCTTACAGTGCTATATAATTTTGAGGATATATCGCACAACTCTACCAGGAAGTAGAGCAGTAAAATTAGTATTAATTTTTGTCTTGTTTTTTTTTGTCTAGACCCGTAAATACACTAGAGTCTGGTGGTGGCAGTGACATTTGTTGTGGATTTTGTTGTCCATATGGGCAAAGGATTGCAATCCACTTAATAAAAGGAACTGGAAATTTTGTGACACACAGCTAACATGAGAGCTTTCTTATTTTGGGTGTCTATCCTCCTAAGATTAGACTTTTTGTTTACTTTGTGGTGGAAACGCAGCTGAATTCGACTTTGTCTTTGTTAAAAAATGCATGAAATCCAGGGCTTTAAACACATCAGACATCACATCACTCCAAAAATTCAGGGTTTTAAAGACAGTTACTGTGTTTGTTTGCTTTTTCCTTTTCATTTAGCAGTTTTATTCATGCGTGGAACTGTACACATTTACTGTATGCACACTTGGAAATTTAAAAAGGTTTAAAGGTTAAAAAAATGTGACAAAGTCATGTAAAAAAAAAAAAAAAAACGCGAAAAAAAAAAAAAAAACAAAAAAAAAACTTAAATGC
>VURO01012186.1:2239-16108 GCA_015108175.1 Pelvicachromis taeniatus
ATATATATATATATATATATATATATAGAGAGAGAGAGAGAGAGAGAGTGAGAGAGAGAGAGAGAGAGAGCCTGTGTGGAGTCATAGAAAACCACAGAAAGGAGAAATTTTGTCAACTACGGTGCGCAGCTTCAAGTCGTCAACTTATGACGTCTGTCAAACTCTAAAGAATAAAGAAGTAGAAGAAAACTACAAACTACAATGTTTTGTTTAAATAATATCACAAAGCAGGGTGAAAAGGAGTTTAAAGTAAAACCCAAACCTTCCGCAATGCCATCCTATCAGCAGTGTTTCGGTGGTTACCAGGATACCAGTCCCCGCCCTCCGCATCGCCAGAGCAACCCAACGACTCAGCCCCATCAGTGCCTCTGATTGGCTGAGGATAGTTTCTAAACTAAAACAGCACGGACTCAGTTTTGTGTCGTTAATTAATAACTGTACAGTGCAGGAATATGTTCAGTATCTCAAGTATCTCTAACACTGTTCGTGTTTTAGGGTTTGTGATGAATATTTTATTACATAAATAGAAGTGGAATGTGAGCAGCTTACATTTACGGTATTACTGTAAGTATTGTATTATTTGCAGTCCAGATTGCTGCGATTTTTTTCTTTCTCCTGTGATTTAATCTAAGCTTATTGAATTTACATGTTCTCTCTCGAGCCACTGAGAAAACTAATGAGCAAGTTATATAATCTACTCAGCAACCAGGAACCAGAATCAAATCCAACAATTCACGCCAGCTTCTCTTTAACCTTCCTACCTTGCTTCCTTAAAGAATAAAGTACAACAACTATAGTAAGTGATCATTTTCACCCTTTTGGTCTTTAGTTACATTCTTCTCAAGTCCCTCTGGGGCTGTGGAAGTGCTGGAAACTGCAGGTTCAAAAACTGCTGGCTCTAAAACCAATCCTCATAATCCCCCACACCCTAGTGAAATAAACACATTTACATCCAAGTACATAAACTACACAAAAACAACTGTAAATGGGTATTTAAAAAATAAATAAATATTGTAGTGCATATTATGTACTATATCTATATCAGCTATTATTGACTTCTCATCTGTGATTGTGACATTAGTGTCTTTTAAACATTTTTATTGCCATTATTAGAAATGATTAAATGATATTACATTTTATTTATATACCACCAGTTCACAGCAATAGGCTCTTCAATGATAAGGAACCAGCTAGCGAGAGTGGGGAGGAAAAACGTCCTTTTAAAAGGAAGAGACCTCTAGGGACAGATAGCCACCAGCTGTGACTGCCTGGTCTGGCGAGAGAAAAAAAAAGCACAGAAAGACCACAAACAGGGCAAGATACAAACTATGAGAGATGACATACAATAGTGACATTTCAACAACACTGCAATAGCATGTGCAAAAAAAAAAAATGTAAGAATTAGTTTTAATGAGGAACATTTATATTGTTGTGCCATGTGAAGGTGTCTGTGTGTTTATGATTTTTCAAGATTTTATGCCGGATATTTTTTTAATCGAAGCAAAAGATTTTGATACTTCCTCCACCACTGCTTACAAAGTCTTCTTAGTCATTGTCCTTCCATCACCACACAAAGACAAGTCTTCTCTTTGAAGACTGTGCATATCAGTCTCACTAATGATTATTTTAATGTCAGGGAGTTGTCATTAGTTGGAACCTGACCAAAGGAGGTTAGCCTAGGTGAGTGTGTCTAGGTGACTCACCGAGCTGTCGTCAGAGTAGGCACTGAACAAAGCTAAGCTGCTCATACCTGTCCTGTGAGCTCAGGGATCCCTCCCAGGTCACCCTTACACCGAAAACCATACACACAAACACGCACAGTACAAACTGTCTCTCTTTTTGTGAGCCTGATGAAAACTTTGCTTTATTTCTCACATACAAGGCGGGGGGTTGCACGACTTTTAAAATGCTTTGCAGCACTGATTGACTTTGATGTGCTCAGTCAGAATCGTTGAAAACAGATGGCTGAGGAGAGGGCTAACGGTGAGGCCTGTCAATCCAGGGAGTCCTCTAAGAAAACAAAGTGAAGACACTGGCTCTGGGAGAGGAGGAAACTCCTGAGCTTCTCAAGAGGCTGCCACATTCTTGAGATTAGGGCAAGAAAAACGTAGACTACTGCTGCTAATGCCCCAGACAAAGGCACGGAACAATTTATTAGTTAAGAATTCAAGCTCAGGACTCAATCAAAGGCCCATCGTCCACAGTGCCAGACTTGGAGATTTGGTTTGTTGTTTTAAGTAAATAATCACCCTTAAAAGATACAGCAAAGATGGGGCTCAAGTCCCCCATAAAGCCCGCATTCTTCCAACTGTCATCAGAATGGACTTTAGAGCATGCTTTTATTTTCAACGCGACATTGTTTGTCTTTTTCTCTATGAATACCATTTTAAAGAGCTTTTTATTTAACTTTCTTCCTCCTAGACCTCTTTACCTGAGCTGTGGTATTTTTAAAAAGACAGCTTGCCTTGACGTGCAGTGAGCTGATGACTTAAGCGAGTGAGTTTGAAAAAAGGGAAAACCTACGTGAAGGACTAGTTTGCAAATTTGCACCAATAGCTGGTTGAAAAGACTAATACATCTGTCAGCTCTGCAGTGCTTGTGCATATGTCTTGGTGCTAAGTGAGGCGGCAAGACAATCGTGTCCTTGACGCTAATTAATATTTGGGTAAATAAGAATCCACACATGTGAGTCAAGTATTTTCAAAATATTAGGTTGATTCATACTCATAAAACTGGTCTGCATCCAAACATCATGCACTGTGATATACTGCATTGTTGTCAAATGAGTAATTGCTGTGAGATATAGATGGGAAAGGGCAGCCCATAATGGTTAATTAACAATTATGTCAGCCAGTGAGATGACCAGGAGACCAATCACTTTGATAGGAGACAGTGTAGGGGGACAGAAATCAAATTACTTTATGACTTGACCCATAATGCTTCCCTAACATGACTTTAATAACTCCATGGTGCATAGGAGTCCCCCATGGCTCTTTCGGAGTGAACCAGCCTGGAGTGGAGGACAGTGAGACTTTACTGGTTGCTGTTATCTCTTCGACATTGCTGAGTAAGTAAGCCATAAAAGAACACAGCCATCATTACGGCAGTTTGGTTGCTTTTCAGAGAGATGGAGCTACTAATGATTAGACATGTTCTTTGTAAATGAAATACAAATCACCCCGGGCTTTGGGTTTTACTTCATTTACTAAGTGCTACATTACCTCATACTTTGGACCTAACAATGGATTTCCAATAAATCTCCCGGTAGTTGAAATGATGAAGGGGCTCACATATCATGAAACTTGCCAGTGCTTATTAGCACTTGAGAAGTTATTGATCGGGGATTTTGATTAATATCTCCTGGAGGGTATGGTGGCATTCAACCCCCCCTCCCAACCCGAGCAGCTGGCAGGGACTTCTCTCAGTTACCTCCAGTTTGTGCTGACTGCCAGCCTGAGCTCTGGCAAGACGACAGCCACTGCAGAGCTCTAATGCCAGGAATAATAGGAGCTCACCCTCTATTTCCCGATTCTTCTCCATTATTTAGACATAAACATATTGAAAGCAGGGGCGGGTGGGGAGGGGGTCTGTAAAAGGTTTGCTTATTGGAAAAAGTTTACTGCATGGGTCAGGACCACAGAGTATGAAAAAAGCATTAGATAACTGTAATAATAATATTGGCAGCATTACATTTAAAAAAATACCCTCTTAAAAAACAATCAGATAGCGAGAGACCAATAAAAATGTTATATTAAGATAGCAACCTCTGATTTTATGGACTGCAGTCACAGCTAAATTGCAAGCTGATAAATCTCCATGTATTTTTTTTTTCCGCAATTTAATCCAGCAAAAGGTAAAACAAAAGTGTTTTTGTGTCGGATATACTCAGTTACAGGTGATTAGACGAGCATCTCTGATTGCACAACAGGTCAAACCTTGAAACGGATGGACTAAAGCAGCTGAAGACCACATCTGATGCCCCTCTGGTCAATGAAGACCAGGAAACTGAAGCAACAAGTCACTCACCAAAATTGGACAACAGAAGATAGTAAAGATGTTGCCTGGTTTGATGAGTGTAAATTTCTGCTGCAACTTTGGTTGGGTCCAAATTCATCAATTAATCCTGCCCTGTATCAGCAGTTCAGGCTGTTGCTGGTGGTGTAATGGTGGGGGATATTTTTGGCACACTTTGGGGCCCTTAGTACCAACTGAGGATCTTATATCATATAATCTTATCAGCATCTTATAATCATCATAGCCTACTTGAGTATTGTTGCTTACCATGTCCATCCCTTTATAACCACAGTGTACCCATCTTGTGATGGATGGTTTAACAGGATAAAGCATCATATCTCAAAGCTTAAATCATCTCATCTGGTTTTTTGAACATGACAATGAGTTCAGTGTACTCAAATGGATGTGGGGGAACAGAAGATTCATATCTTGGATGTGCAACCAACAAATCTGCAGCAACTGTGTGATGCTATTGTGTCAATATGAAGCAAAATCAAAAGGGAGTCCAACCCAGTACTAAAAAGGTGTGTCTAACAAAGCGGTCAAAAAAATTCCCACAAAAATGTGAGTAACAACACACCCCTTTGACCTGCAAAAATTATATGAAGAAAGAAAGAAAAGGGAAAAAGGAAAAAAAATCATCCTCACAATGTGTAATATTTTTACTAGGCCACAAGTATGGCTATGTATGAGAACATCATGAGGAAAAAAACATCAGGAAAAACTAAAGGAATCAGTCACAAAACAACAGATTTTAGTTTAGGCTCAAGAGATAATTTCTCTGTAATGTACTGCACCCAGAACCAGTAATTTCTCGTACAATTGTGTGGCCATCTTTCTCCATAATGGACAATAATTGACCCTAATCCATCTCTATAGCTAGAAATAGTCCACCGTAATGGCCATAAATTGTTCCCTGCAAAGGCACTTAAAAATCCCGTCACCCCTGCTGTGTGAGAGAGGCATTGCAACTTCTGTACATTCCCTTTAGTCCTTACATTTTGACTCCATGCTGATTACATACAATGAACATCCAGTGGCGTCAAATCATACCTTTTAAGCACAGAGCACACCCAAATGACCTTTGCAGAGTTTTAGTGGCACAATGTATTCCAGGATTTCTGCTAAGAAAAGGATTATTGATTGAAAGCATGACATATAATGGTTCCTGATATAATATCTATCCGTCTGTAGTAGATACATGAATTCTACATACACTATTCACTGCTTGGACTCTTAGAACTCCTAGTATTTTTTTCATGCCTCTGGAAATTTTAAAACATATTCATCGACCTTCTAAAAGAGGAGCTACTGTAAACCTAATTAACTTGTTTCATTTTTTTGAAAGGGCACCTGCATTAAACAAGCCGAGCTACTGGAGACTTTCTTCCAAACTCCACCATAAATCATCAGCAGCAGCTATTTCATCTGATTGAGCTGCTGCAATGAGCCTGAAGTTTGCCGGTGCTGCGGGGAATGCGTTTGCGGTAAGTCTCATAAATGCCAAGTTCTTTGGGCAATAAGAATAAATATCGCAACCACTCTTTAAATTTACCACATAATTGGGGACTTTCCTCGTCTGCACAAGACCTCGTTGTATCCTCCTCCCACCTTGCATGTACCACTACAAATGAATCCATCTTTAGGTGATGAGGTGTAGAAACATAAGAGGATGAGCCACATATAAAGCCTGCCAATGCATATAATTAAAAACTCCTTTAAAATATTGACAATAACAACTAAAATAAACTATTAATCAAGATGCATGATGAATGTAATATTTCAGGAATCCTCTTGTATTATCCGTGTACTATTGTTTGTATTCTATTGGTCCAAAAATCGGTCCAAAAAAGATACTGCAGTCACAATGGAAAGCTGAAAGACATCAATATGCACTAGAAAATGTAGTGGTGAACTAAAGCTCTTGCCTGGAGGCCTTCTCCTGTCTGGCTTCCTACTACAGCCCAAAGACTTGCATGTGATTCTAGATTGGCCATGTTAGATGAGTGGTCAGTAAAAATAGAAAAGCACTTTATAAATGTGTGTATTACATTTTGCCCTTGCCTTTCTATGCTTTCTCCACTTGGTTCTGCTGAAAGTCTCTTTGTGAGTTAAAAGGGAGTTCTTTCTTCTCACGGTCACCAAGTGCTTGCATATCATTGATATTAAGATGATTGGAATTTTGTACATTTTTTGTAAAATAATTACACTATAGGCAAATTTCAGTACAGTGAAAAATAATTTTAAGTAATCTGTAATATCATGGTAATTTTGTGGAAAAACAATTCCACAAAATTGTGGAATTGTTTTTCTTACACCAAGTATGCTGAATGTTTCAGGCTGCGGGCCGAGTTATAGAGTGGATTCATATTGCCTTTTCACATCTTTATTTAATTCATTATGTTGATGTGCATGGTGGATGTTCTTCTCATTTCCCCTACTTTATAGAAGGTATATAGTAGGGATTTGGAATACTTTATTGCTAAAGTTTGCTGGTAAAGTTATGTTTTGTGATGGCTCCAACTTTATAAGGTCACATAGACCTGCAAATGTTTATGGTATTTATTTTTTCTTGTAACCTACAAAGGACTATTTTTATTACATTTATATTGATATAATAAAAGGACAATTGAATATAGCTGCACTGCGATGAGAATATAGCACACATGCGATATAAGATACTGAAATATAGTCAGTTAATAGTGACAACATTTCTTTTAAGTAGCAGACAAATTGATTTGGCTGTTTTAAAATATCTGCATAGTTCTTGTGTTAATAAACAAGCTATAAAATAGATTACATTTTTCTACTCATGTGTATTAGAGTCACAAAAACAAATATTATTTTATTTTATTTATGAGACAGAAGATGTCTGCCTCTGTTACATGCAGTAGTGCTGTGTATGCACCTTCCTGCTGCGACAGTGCACAGAAGGCTCTACGCAGCAATTAGCATTGGAGTATAAAAGCTTTGAAGACTAGCTGGCCAGCCCCACCGGCCAGCTCTGGCAGTCTTATAAGTGCTTCCTTATTTGAGGGCAACCATAGCTCAGGGGAAAGAGTGGATTATCTACATTATCATAGCTCCTCTAGTTCATGTGTCAAAGTATCCTTGTGAAGGTATCAGTTGCCCCTTGGGCACTGGTGCAACTGTACCCGGAATTGCCCCAGTGCAGTGAGAATGATACATAAAAGCGCTGGGTGAACAAAACTTGTAGCAGAAAGCGTAATACCTCTGTAAAGCACTTTGTGACTGGTTTTCACTAAAAAAAGCACTATATGAATACATTTTACTACTTACTTACTTAATAATGAACAGTCTTTTCTTTTTAAACCATTTTTCTTTTTCCAGCTTTGAAGATTTGTTGTAAACTTTTTGTTTTAGGTTTTTGATGGACACATCGGCTTTGTTATCTCTTTAAGTGAAACCTTTAAAAAATACAGTTTTATTAATAGAAACCTTTTAAATTGTTACTCCCCATCCCCTAGAACCTTTTGACAAGTCTATCAGTTTGGGGGCTTGTCTGGGATTTGGACTTGGAACCAGAATCAGTCATTCACCCATACATTAACACACTGGTGATGGCAAGCTACATTGTAGCCACAGCTGCCCTGGGGCGCACTGACAGAGGCGAGGCTGCTGGACACTGGCACCACCAGGCCCTCTGACCACTACCAGTAGGCAAACATGGGGTTAGTATCTTGCCTAAGGATACTTGGCATGTAGACTGGAGGAGCCTGGGATCGAACCACCGACCTTCCAGTGAGGAGGTGACCTGCTCTACCACCTGAGCTACCCTCACATTTGTTTTATTGCATTCTCATAGAAATAAATACACTTCTACGCATATCAGTCATACAGAGCTCAACAATGCATAGCAGGTATATGGATGGATGCTAATTACAGGTGTTTAAGCCCCCCAAAAAGCAGATTATGGGTGTTAGTTGTTAGGCACAACTTTACCTACTTCTAAAGTGGCTGAATGAGACCAATACTGACATGCATTGGTCTGGCGATAAAGTAAAAAAAAAAAAAATCCTCACCTCCATGAATGTTCAAAACAAAAGCCAGGAAATCACTGAAATTGCTAAATACAAACATTACACAGCATGTTTTCCTTAGCGTTGTGTTACTGACAGAAAATTAATGGTTACATAAGCGTCATGATGGGTTAGAGGATTAGGCTATTCACATGACATCACATCAAGTATGTATACTTATGTACTTTTGTCTAACGTAATTCCCCATCTTTCTGTCCCTTCATTAAATGTTAACCCTCTACTCTCCACACATGCACTCAAATAAATAAAAGCAACCCTAAAACAGGTCACACGTGGCATAGCTGACACTGCCTTTCCACAACAATGTTCAGTGATTAGCTTGAATGAAACAACACCAAACAGTTTGATTTCAGTTACTAAAAAAAAAAGAAAAGAAAATATCTAATTTTTTACTTTTCAGAGAGTGACTCACTTACCATCACTCATGTACATCAAAGTGTGTAGAGAGACTGCCAAACATGCATCATCTCTTGGTTTCTTTTTGTAATTTCCATGTGGGATGAAAGTAAAGTGGCAAAACTTATTTGCATCAAGTGTGCCAAAGATAGGTGCAGCCACAGGTGTTTTTCCTTTCCATTATCTGTCTCATGAAGTGAGTCTCAGCTTTGATGGTGACTATTTGAAAGTAAGTCACTGGTTACAACATAAATCCAATTCCTAAAATAATAAATAGTCTGCACATTTATAATCATGATTTCCTTCCACTAATGAGACGTTACAATGAGTGTGAGTCTTTTTTGTTTTTTCCCTGCAGCGCTCAATGAATTAGTAACTTGTAAATCTTTGATTGTCACCACTTAAGTCAATTTCCCATTGCACACTGTGTGCACAGGAGCCTTTGATGGACAGCTTGTAAACTGTTGCATGATCACAAAGTTAGAACTAGAGTAAAGTAAAGGATCCGAGTGATATAAAAAGGAAACATATTCCGCAGCGATATTCATCTACCCTGTTTACCAAGATATGCATTCTCTCAGTGACACATTTATTCCACTGGAATGTAATTTATATACTGCTGTTAATTCACATAAGCTCCTGCAGGAGGGGCTCATACTGAAACGTTCCCCTGACCCGTGCTTGTCATGTTAAGTGCGACGCCGGGTAACGTTTCTGCATGGCTTGCATCGATTCACTCACATGCGTGGGGACAGAACGGGAGGATCCAGTGGGAAGAGTGACAAGCTATTGGCTGTTTGCCTGCTCGGTCTTCACTGCCAAAGTAAACAGGTGAGCTTCTCATCTTTTCGCACCTCTGCCTGCTCCTAACAGGGAATCACATGGAAGAGAATCAAGAAGAAGCACACCAGACAATACGGACGATGCTTTGGCCTACTTACAAAGGTGTTTTGATAGACTCTCCTGACTCAAGCTGGCTATTTAAAATGAGCCATTTTTGCATGGATTAAAAGAACAGTGTTGTTAAGTTTTAAAAATGGCTTGATTTTAAAATGCTGTAGACGTGCCAGAAGATTAAGGCTAGAAAGGCGCAGTGCGAACTTGTTTACATTCCTGTATGATGTCCTACTCCAAGTATCTCATTTGACACCACAAATCAATTTTAGGAGAGATGAAGTGGAGAAGGGCCCGTGAAATTCAAACATTCCTCTGATGTATATTGCAATTTGCTTAACCTTTTGATACGGTCAATAGGGCTACGTCACTCACAGATAGATGGCTTTTTGTTTATTTTCCCCTCAACATTTGTTACATACTTGTGCTGAAAAACAGGCCGCTGCAGCTGCCCCGCTGGGAACCCAAGATGTCATACAAGCACCGCAATACCTGGCCATCACAGACTGACAACCTTTGAACTGTCAGCCTTGAAATGACTGAATCCGCTGAGGCTAAACAAGACGTGTCAGGCTAAATAAGCTGGCGTGTAAGCAGACAGTTTAGGTCATGCAACATGGGAACCACAGACTACAACTTTATCAAGAACCTATGTGACCATGCAGAGATTTACTCACCTCTGTGCACACACCCTTCACTGTACACTCACATCTTATTCGTGCAGCAGTGACTTCAAAAGGCACATGGAGATAAAACAAAATGAATTGCAGACACATCAAGCCTCCCATGCCCTTTAAAGCTTAATTATACCTGTTGGGGTGATGAGAGACACATCACAGAACCTAGTGATTAATAAACAAACGCCGCATCCCATAAAGTGCCTGACAAGTCCCTACTTATCACCCCTCGCTCTCACAGTCTGGGCTCAGGTGGAGTGCACATATCAAAGTGTATCAAACAGTTAGCCCAGCCTTGGCCAAGAATCAACCTTGACACTCCCTGTTCTGCTGTCCTGGTCATCTTTCCCAGTTCACCTGTCTCTCTGATGGCTGATGAGAGCATCATCCAGACACGCGCTTCACAGCAGCGGTGTCAGTCCACGCTTTCATCTTTCATTGCTAGTCCAAGATCACTCGGCTGGAGGCTTTGTACCTGCCGACATTGTAAGTGTCACATTTGCTGGGGTTTTGTAAACAGACACACCTTTTGTGGAAGATGATGTGAATGAGATGAAGTTACTAACTGCTGGAACTCTGCGGCTGCTGCTGAAGGAAGGGGCTGAGGGCATATTAGATTGCACCGTCTTGAAAGGAAAGGGATACCCATCCGCTGGGATTCAAAGTCGCTGTGAGCGCTGTGAATGCACAGCCAAAAATCGGAAAACGCCACCAATGAGACAATAAGAAGTGTGCAAAATATTTATCAAGCTCATTTATCTGGAGTTACCTGCAACTGAGCTGTCATCCGGTCGCACAGCTTCTTTTCAGGACAGAACAACATAAATCACAGTTTTTGATATTTCTAAGATCTCCTCTGATCACATCTGTACAGGTGTGATCTAGAAACAACAAGTACAGATTACAATAACGGACCAACACCGACATAAAGTGATGGTTTCTGTTGAACTTTTTAATGTAAACTTCAAATTGATATGAAGGACCAGTAACCATAAACACAGACTGAATGAGGACATTGGACCCAACTGTTTGTTATGTTGTCAGACTTCTGGTATTTCTAAAGCCCCCCTCCAGTCACTGTGTTATTACACTCTTGGCGATGCATGCGTCTTTTAAGCTGCTTTAGCCAAACAAATGTGATTTAGCCTAATCATTTCACTCAGACAAGTCGGGATTGTTCGGCGGGTTTTTCCACTGGCCATTTTGTTTTATCTGCCTCAAAGACTGTTGATATTCACCTTCTTAACGCCGACTTGTTCTTAAGTTTGGGGTTTAAAGCAAAAAAAAATAAATTAAAAAATACTGCGCCCATGAAGTATCCTACAATGTCCTGACTTCACTTAAAAGCAACATTTTAAAGCTACAGTACCTTTTTTGTTTAAACAATGGATGAAATGATTTAAATTGAGGCTTGAGAAGTATAAAGCATTACCAAACTCTGCAGGTCCTTAAAACACTGCAAAGTATTTAATCATCTTTCAGCTCATTATTTTGAGTTTATAGTGGGCATAATTATGTCTTGGATTAGTATCAAAGCTACCAATGACCCATTGTTTTGCTACAGTAGGCAGCTTTATTTATTTAAAAAATACAAAAAAACTGAAAAACCTGTGTACACTACACATCCACCACCAAAGAAAAGTGTTAGGTTCATTTGTAGAACAAAAAAAAAGGCAAATGCCTGTGCTCCATATGACATCTACATATGCAAATTATGGAAAGTATTGTACTTTGTGTTGCAGAGTGAATCAGAACACGATTCTGCAAAAAGTGCTCTTTGGTCAATCAACTCAGTTGCTACAAGGGTTGGCTTTTCGGTTTGGCTAATGTGAGCTTTCGGCTAAATTCAACAACTTAAATATTCTTTATAAATATCAGAATAGCCACAAAATCCAGTTTAATTGTCTAAATTAAACTATTGCTGTTTAAAAATTACACTGTGTAAGCTCTATACGAGCTTAGTTTAAATCATTCTGAGCTATAATGTGCATATCAAATGCTATTTGGTGTCACATGACAGCTAATGTCATAACTACTGTCTATTAGGAGAGCCGGTGTGTTGTATTGCTGTGGACTGGTGATAGACTTGGACCAAATGAAAGGGCTGACAGAGACGCTATAAAGTGTGGTATAGTATAAATGGTGATGTCTTACCATTGATTTAACTAATGATGAGTGCTCCGAGTGCAACAATAGTAATTTTGTCATAAAGCTGTCAGCAGTTAATCAATCTGTTAAGGGTTTTCCTCCTGCAATGTAAGATTTATTAAAAGTTCATGCAGGCGTGTTCAGGCATGCTCACAGTCTGGCTACACAAAGCAAGTCTAAATGTTTCACAAGTACTTTGATGTTCCTATTTGTCACGATCTCCATTATTATTTCATACAATCTACTTACTGAATGGTTTAAAACTAAGGTGACATAATTGGGCTTATTTTCCACATGTGGACATAATGACATAATTTGTTTCTTTTCTCACCTGTGTGTGTGTTTTTTTCCCCCCTGGAGTTTGAATATTTTGTCTGAGCTCCTCAGGCTGTTGCTCATAAAGCCAAGACTTGCACTGTAGATGCCTTTAGGACTTTCAAGGCCTGTTGGTACATCTATCAACAATAGGGATTTCCCCAGTTTACACAAGTCCAACTCAGCTATCTGTAAAGATTTAGCCTCATTGTTTCCTTTTTTGAGGATTCCTGCCAGTAAAGATTTTGAGGGATGTTACCTCAGCATCTTTTAACTGAGCCGACTTAATCTTAATGCAATTATTTTAAGGAGCATTGCTCACAGAGCTGTTTTGTAATTGCATCCCTTTTTCCCGTTAAAATATATTACTGTAACCTGGTGGTATGGCTAATATAAGCCTTTGAAAATGCTGGACTTTGTGAACATTGCAGTTTTCCTGGGAAAATAAATCACACACACACACACACACACACACACACACACACACACACACACACACACACACACACACACACACACACACACACACACATAAATGATCAAATTCATGACTCTTTGTGAGAAATATGGCATTCAATTAAACAATAGAGGTTGCACCTAGCATTAGAGTAGGTTAGCTTAGCATAAAGGCAGGACATGTTCCCAAATGCAACCAAATATGCCTGCCAAGGCTTTAAATATCCACTTAGAGTTAGAGAGATGTAAATTTCTTAAAAATACCAGACAGTGAGAAGAGTCCATGTGGATCACAGACACTAAAAAACATAGACCTAGCTTACAGGCTGAAAAAACTAAGCTAACGCAGACGTACCTTAAACCTGCATTTTATCTGTATGCCACCAGAGGGCGACAGCTGTGGTTGCAAAAAAACTTCCAATCTAATCCAAATTTATTAAAAAAAACAGACTTCTGACTTTATGTCTGTAAATACAGTGGAACCCCGGGTTACAAGCAGCTCTGTATACAAGTATTTTGATTTACGAGCTGCGATCAGAGCAAAATTTCTCCCCGGTGTACGAGGCCTGCCTATTTTACGAGCCGAGCTCCGATACGTCATCGCTGTAATAACGTGAATTATTGTTTATAAGATGATTTGTTCCACAGTGGATTGTGTTGCTGCACGGATGTTTTAGAGTGTGACACAAGTAAGTTGGTTTTGGGTCGGAACGTTAGGCTGTATGCTGTTGATGTACATGGCAGAGAGTTAACCTGAGTCACCTGACTTATTAATAAACCTTACTACCCCGTTGGGTAGGAAATATATATTCTGGAGTCTGTCGTGAATGAGACCAGAATATAACAACCGCTAGTTTCCGCTTCGCCTTTCTTACCCGGAAACTTATACCCAGAGCCGTTTCAAGGCT
>VURO01012187.1:6424-21785 GCA_015108175.1 Pelvicachromis taeniatus
CTGTAGTTTTGTTTTTTTGTTTTTTTGTTGTTTTTTTTGGGGGGGGGGGGTAGCATTTTGGATCATAGATTGATTTTAAATGGAAGATAACTGCATAAGAAGAAGTCAGCTTGTGTTCTCTCTCAATAGTGAGCAAAAACGACTGAATTCATTAACCAGCTGAGAATCACAGTCAGTGTGTCCAAAAGCACATCCTAGGCCAATCAGGCCCCTTGGTCCATTGCTTGGCAACCAGAAAGGAAGAAGGAGGGTTGGGTTGGGTTGGGGGGGAGCAAATTGACACTGTAAAAATAGAACATCAATAGCCTGGTGTGTGAAAAAAGAAAGACACACATGTTGGCGAGGCTATAAATAGTGTCCTGGAGCCTAGAACAGGTATTGTGTACAGTAGCTTTGTCGTACTGTTGTACATTTTTTGCATTTATTTAAATTTAGCAACATAGCTCAATGCATAGCAGTCATGCAGGTGAATAACAATTTGAATTTTACGATGGTTTTATGGTTTAGGAGAAACAACAAGAACTGATGTGCCTGTATGTTGCTGACTAAAAGTCATCCCAAAACCATCAACAGGTTGGCACAGTTTTTATTTTTCTGTTTGTCAGCTGATGTTTTGAATGGATGCAAAATTCTCAGCAAGCTGTAATAATACATTTCAGCGTATTATCACTGATGTTTATGGAAATCCAAAGCCTAAGGGGAGGGGGGGTTAGAGTTTGTTTTTGTTTTAGTTAATGAATGATCAGGATAAAATCTTGTTTTATCATATCATAAATCTATGCACATATTGTTAGTGGAATTCCAATGATCTTTTTTCATATTACACCACCGTTATAGATCACATTTTTAAACTGGATAGTGCATGTGTCTCTTGTAGAGCAGAAGAATAAGGCAAACTGTGCTCAAAAATAGATTCATCATATCCAAGTCAGTTTCACAGGACTGCTCAATAATGATCCCAAAATGTGGGTGATCCGACCGAGTGGCGATAACGGGACGTCAGTCCTCCACCTCCTAAATGGATTTTTTTTTTATCTCAACGTTTCGATTTTAGGCCACATGCTGTGACACCCCCGTGTAATACTTTCACTGTATCAAAGGCAATTAAAATGTGTAGCAACAGTAGAACCTTAAAAGGTTTTATCAGGGCCGTCTTATCCACCAGACATCTCCCGGGGAGGCAGGCCGTTGCCAGGGTAACCCCCACAAATGGCAACTGACGTCAAGAAGGTAGGAGAAATACCAGGGAGAGCCAGAGCTGCTATGCATAATGGATTATTGAAGAAAAAAAGCCCTCTTGAAGAGTGCAAAGTGACTTAAAATATGCGTGCCTTGCTGAGCTCACCAGTTCTGTCTCACTCTGCGGGATGAGGAAAATAGATGTTGGCAAATTCTGGGTTTTACTTGCAGACTGCCACAGCTTCGCCTCGATTAACCCTTATCAAATGATGTATTTTGAGTAAAAGCTTGCTGGAGAACTATCTCTGAATTTGGACACCTAATGGTCTATATCGTTTACCGTGACTTCTGATTCATTTATCATTCATTTATCTTCTGATTCTGTGCACATGTCAGGCTTTCTTGCCTTTTTTCTGAAGTGGTTTTGAGCAGTACCTCCGGGCTTCCCGAACGTCTTTCAGAGTTTTTCTTTGGACATCCAATCCAGTTCATGTATCTTAACTATTTTTAGAGGAATGTTCACTTATCTTATATCTTATGAATCATAAAAGCATAAAAAGGCAAATAAAAAGGGAAGAATAAGTGTTGTATTAACACATAACTGAAGACTTATATGAAATCATTTTTTAAAGGACATCTTTAGGCACTTTGTTATTTGCATCCTGCCCAAAAAACACCCACATAGCTAGTTCACATTTCTTTGGTTGAATCTTTAATCAGGCATCAATTGTATTTTTGTACCAAAAAGAATTGGTGCAAAAACTTGGCATATCTCAGCACGTGTGTTGATAAAGATTTTTGAGGAGACTGGCCTAAAAAACTATCTCCAGCAGATGATCAGTAGATGAATAATTAAGAAGAACTGACACATGATGCATTTGAAAGATGCATCTGACCCATTATTTGATCCTCCTCAGAAGTGGTCTCAGAGGAAAAGTGGCTGCCAAGAAGCCATTCTGTAGGAAGGGAAACAGAATGAGGTAAAGGCTGAGATATGCCAAATTACACAAGAGCTGGGCAGAAAATGAGAAGCAACAGGTTTTCTGGAGTGATGGATCCTAATTTTAAATTTTATGTTCAAATTGTTGTCAATATTTACAGCACAGGTGAGGAGACACTGTGTGTCTTCAGCTCATGGTTTTGGCGCTGCATTTCAGTCAGTGGTTTTGGGGGTCTTGGCAAAATTGATGTAATTATGAACGCAGAAAAATAACATCAGATTTTGATCCGCCATATAATGTGATCTGAAAATTGCTCAAAGGCATACGTGGATACTATTATGGATTGGCCTTCCCAGAGCCCAGACCTCAACACCACTGAGGGAGTGCAGGATCATCTTCACAGAGAACGGAACAAAAGCCAGCCTTCATCCAAAGACAAGCTTCGACTATCCTTAAAGAAGTCCAGAGAACTACTCCTGAACACTACTTAAAGAAAAGACTGAAGAGAGTATAGACTGTGTCAAAGAATATAAGTGGTCATACCAAATACTGACTTTCAAGTTTGTTAGAATTCTACAAACTTGGTTTTTACCTTATATATACCTTCATTATAAGTAATGTAAAAAGGACGCACAGGGACATTCATGCACGGGTTGTCAGAACTGATCATGTTAAAGTGCAACTATGAAGGGTTTACTTTGTAAATGTGTTAGGTTCTTGTCTAATCTCAGTGCTATTCCTGGGCCCTGAGACTGTCACACAGCAGCAGCTTGGTGAAGAACCCTCATCGCTGTGATAATGCCTCGCGTGCTGTGTTGGGAATCACACTATCCACGAGCAGGGCAATGACTGTGAAGTCACAGCTCAAGTACTGTTGCTATCCAAATTAGTAGAGCAAAACAGAAGTATGGACATGCAATATAAAAGTAACACTGTGTCCATTTTGAAGAAGATACATATATATATATATATATGGATCTGTGCGATTTCATTATTATGACATAATTAACTTTTTCAAATACAAAAAAATTAGGTATAATTTTTTTCGCCCACAAAGCTTTATGTCACCTGCACACAACATTAAATGACAAGAAGAACATTTTTGAATGAACAGTTATGTTTGATTGTATGATGCAAGACCGTTTTTATCATGTTAATATCCAGGTTAAAATCATATAAATGTACTAGTGTCCAAAAAGTATTCTATTTGTTGAAAAGCAACATATTTTTCAATGCTACATCTTCATTGTGGGTTTCAAAAATGCACAAGTTCCACATTTATCAACCAAACGACGCCCTCAGTCACATTAAGGAAGAGCAACCCTTTATCTTTTTATTTAGGGAGAAGCTGCGGCGGAAATGTGCAAACAGAAGAAGTGAGAGTGTTTCAGTCCAGGGGAATCCCAGACACTTCTGTAAAACAGGGGTGCAACAAGCATGAACCAACATGCTCCGAGTTTCCAAAGAAGACAATCCCACATCAGCATCGGGGGGGTAAAGGAAGTGAGGAATAACCCTGGTGTGCTAATGCCACCCTTTCCATAACAGCTTCAACCCTACGACGCCAGATGATCATTAATTTATTACCACGAGCCCACAATTTTTTTTTCCCCGTTTTCTTTTGACTTGACATTTTGGTGCGCCACAGCTTTTTAACATGAGATAAGACCTACATCTCACCTCCTCACTGCCTCAAAACCAAACACAACTCTAAACCAGGTACAAAGATTGAGTCAAAACCTTACTAAACACCACAGTCACCAGTTTCCTCTATTACACTGCAAACATGACCAAAATGTAAGTTAAGCGCTGGAAAAATTTTGGTAAGGTTTATACTGCAGACTTTAGCCTCAGAAACAAGCCTAATAAATACTTTAAATATTACATTAAAAACAGTAGGAATATTGTTATTTGTACTTGAATATACACAGTATTCAGCATTCCTCAGTAAGTACATTTATTTTCTCTGACAAATATAGAGGTTACTGTGCCAATACATCATTACTGTGAATCTAAAAGCTTCACATTAAAAAATTAAAGAATGAACACTTTTCTACCTTTTCCAGTGCAGATGAGAGGAAGTGGGTGTTTCTGCATACGTCCTAAATGGCATGGATTATGAGTTGCACAGAGCGCTGTGGTTTCGGTTCTTCCTTTCAGCAGTGAGTGTAGATGCTGTAGATGCTGCTAGGAGGAGCAGTAAATGGAGAGCAAGGCAGAGCTGGAGTATGAGGTGGAGAGCTACTGAGTGGGAGGGTGATGATATATGGGGGTGGGGGACAAAGGATAGCCGATGGAGTAGTTTTTCTATTAAAGGGACAGAGTTGATTTCTTCAGTATTATAGTTGAAGAAGTTAAATAAATAAAAATGAAAGAATAAGCCATTAAATCACACTTCACTTTTTTTGCTTTCCACAAAAAACTTTTTGCAGTTACCTTGGCAAGTGGCCACAGGTGTGTTTTCATAAAGGACTTCCTAGAAGAACGGCATAAACAAAATGTATTGATTTACAGTGAAGGCAGCTTGTCCCTATCCCAGGTAGTATTGGGTGGAGACCATAAGCATATTAAGCATCCTGGTTATAAAAAAACATTTCTCAGAGACGTCCCTAACTTCATGAGAATTGCTTATTGGCAATATTTAGAATTCGTGTTGCACTTCAGATGTTGTGTGCAAAATACTCACTGACCTTTGATATAAATCTGACACGCATCTTAAAAAGTTAGAGATCTCAGCATTTCAATTTAAAAACATCTGAGACAATAACTCAAAATTGACAAAATAACTTGAAGTTTTGAAGAATTATGCAAAAATTCTGAGGCAATAACAAATAATAATTTTCAACTTAGCTTTACCTGGTAAAAATTTGATGTATTTATTTTTAATGGCAGAAACACGCTTCTATTCATACACCTCTCATATATAAAAGATGACATTATGTACTTGTGTAGACACTGCATTACGTTTATACCATTTTTGTAAACGATCCATTACCACATTAATACTTTTTTCCAGTATGTAGTACCTTTATGTAAGGGTTTATGAAAAGAAAATAATACTCAAAAATAAAAAGGGTTGATTTAACAAAATTTTTCTGCGATTGCGGTCCATTTTTACATAATAGCAGCAACTGTGTGATGTCTGTTCCACTAAATCTCAGAGGTAATCTGTTGGATTGAAATCTGGTGACCCACAGCTACACTGTGCTAATACTATTATAGCTATTTCCTTTAGCAACTGCTGAGTATTGATGATGAATGCAAACATACTCAGGTAGGATGTGGTTAAATAATGATCAGTTGGCACCGAGGGGTCCAAAGTGGGCCATAAAAACACCCCCCACACCATTAGAGTACCACCAGACTGAACCATTAACCAGCAATGCTTTTGTGTCGTTTATCCCAAAATCTGACCCTACCATCTGAATGTCACAGAAATCAAGACTCATCAGACCAGCTAACGTCTTTCCAATATTTTGTTTCCAGTTTTGGTGAGCCCCAGTTGTTTCCTGTTCTTGACAAGAGAAACATCTGGTGTGGTCTTCTGCTCCTGTAGCCCATCTGCATGAAGGGTGTTGGTTCTTCAGAGATGCTCGTCTGCGTACCTATGTGGTATTTGAGTCGCTTCTTATTAGACTAAAACGGTGTGACTGTTCGTTTCTGAACTCTGGCATCTAGGTGGCATTTTCTCCCAACTGGATTGTTTCTCCAGAGATGGTTGTGTGGGAAAATCCCAGTAGATCAACCGTTTCTGAAATACTTACCTTTCTTCCTCATTCTGATGCTCGAATGTGTCTACATGCCTAAATAGAGTTGCTGCCACGTGATTGCCTGATATTTGCATTAACAAGCAGTTCAACAGATGTCACTTTGTTGTACCTAACAATGTGACAGTATTTAAACAGTGCTCAGAGCATATCATACCATGTCCACTGAATCATCCCAGTAATCAACAGCTGCAAAGATCCATAAAATTAAACCATGTCAAATACAATAAATGTGCCGGCTGCTTGTTTATATGATTTTTATCTTCTCTTCCGTCTGTGTACACCATACGTAAAATCCATGATAGTAATTCTAAAAAAAACCCCAAAAAATTAAGAGCAAAGCTAAAGTTAAAACTTTAGTCACATTAAAATGCAACAGGTTAATAACTTTGATCATTTCTTTCCAAATTTTTCATAAAACCTGGCATTAATTGGATGTTACATTTCTGCAGAGTTCCCATAGCCACACCCTCACCTGGTGTGGAAAAAAATGCACCGATAACACTCCTAAAATTAGAATTTTTCCACTAAAGAACAATTTTATGCTTGTTTAACGCAAACCAAAGAGCCAAAAAGGTACTGACCTGGCCTATAACCCCCCCAACCCCATCCAAGTCTGAGAGTCTGTGCTCCAGGACAAGCCCAATTCACAGAGACCTTTTTGCAGCACAAGGAGTACCTTGTCAGTGCATGTCAAATTGCACATTATTTGTATAAATCAATCAATAAATAAAAGAAGATGATATTGGACTAATGATCATGATCCAAATTTTTCTTTGATTTCACTATTGCACTTGCATTCTCTCAGTGAAATCTTAGGAAAAATATGAAATATCCAGACAGTCCACATGTCAACACATTGCCTTTTATTGTCATTTGGTTGCCTGAAAAGTACTGTGTATCTTCTATGGACAGAAATGACAGTATATTCATGCTGTAACTGGGTCCAGGACGGCCAGTGTTTTGTATGCAGCATTTCTGTTAATTGTGAACTGTCTAGTTTTCCAAAATGCAAAGATTGTTACAGTAATCTAGAAGTCAAACTTAATTAAGTGCTTGTAGAAAAGTGCACACATTTGGAGAAAAAAGATTTTTAAACTTTAACAAAACTATTGAAACTGTTTTAAATCCAGAATATTTTTTAAACTACATTCATACAGATACAGTTGTCATATGTGACTGAGACACATCAAAAAGTCACTCAAAGTTCTAAACACAAGCTGACCTTTCTGAATGCAAATGCAATGTCATGCATTTCTTTGGAAACACTCTGCAATTCAAACTATTTAGTGTTGTCCTTCGGGCTCATCGACGCTTAAACACCTAGTCGCCTGGCTTCACTCAAACTTGATTCCCTGGGCCAGAGGAAGATCCTTGCTGTAGTTTATTGTGCATGTTGAGCGCCTCATGTACTGCTTCCATGAATCACTGCCCGACTCTCTTCCTCCGCCTGTATGTTTCTCCCCACCAAAAGCTCCTCCGATCTCTGCTCCGCTTGTGGGAATGTTGACATTTACGATGCCACAATCAGACCCTTTGGGGCCCAGCCAACGGAAAACCCGGCCCAGATCTTTGGTAAAGATGCTGCTGGACAGACCCTGCTTGACCTCGTTGTTCCAGGCAAACGCCTCCTCCTCTGTCTTGAACTTGAGGACATACAGGATGGGGACAAAGGTTTCAGTGTGGACAATAGGCGCATCATGAGGCAGTCCTGTAATGATGGTGGGCTCCACATAATTTCCAGGACGGTCCATCACCTTTCCTCCACAGACCACAGTGCCACCCTGCTGCTTGGCCTGCTCAATGGCAGCCAGGTACTGCTCAACAGCTTGCTTGGTGTGCAGAGGACCATACAGGGTGCTGGGGTCCCAGGGGTCTCCAATGCGGACTTGTTTATAAGCCTTGGCGAGCCGTTCAACCACTGTGTCATGAACGCTCTCGTGCAGCATCAACCTCCTGGTTGTGGTGCAGCGCTGGCCAGCGGTTCCAACGGAAGCGAAGACGGCAGAGGGCACCACAAGATTCAGATCAGCATCTTCAAATGCGATGATGGCGTTGTTGCCACCGAGCTCCAGCAGCTTGCGCCCAAACCTTTCTTGCACCATCATGGCCACCATCTTGCCAACATGAGTGCTGCCAGTGAAAGACAACAGATCCACACGTTCATCCTTTGCCATGGCCGTGCCGATATCTGCTCCACCACAGGTCATGGAGCAGATGGCGCCAGGGAGATTGTTCTGCTCCAGCACCTCAGCCACGATCTTGGTAACTGCAACACTTGTGAGAGGAGTGGTTGGAGCTCCTTTCCAGAGGCAGACGTTGCCACAGGTCAGAGCAATGGCGTTGTTCCAGCCGTAGACAGCTACAGGGAAGTTGAAGGCGGTGATGATGCCGACAAGGCCGACTGGGTTCCACTGTTCGATGAGAGCGTGACCTGGTCTTTCTGAAGGCAGGACGGGCCCGCCGATCATTCTAGACAGACCAACTGCGTAATCACAGACATCAATGTACTCCTGAACTTCACCAACTCCTTCAACATAGATTTTGCCCATTTCCAGTGACACCAGACTTCCAAGTACTTTAATCTTTTTTCTCAATGCATCCCCAATCTGCCTCACAATCTCCCCTCTTTTAGGTGCAGGAATGTCTGCCCACAACTTCCAAGCCTCCTTCGTCTTCTGAACAGTCTCTTCATACTCCGCCAAGGTAGCCTGAGTAACTCTGGCAATCGGCTCATTGTTGGCAGGGCAGTGTGACGTGATAACCTCCCCACTACCTCCCCAGCTACCGTTGTAAACACCCGGGTTGTCCTCAGACAAACCCAGCTCTTTGAGCCACGCGTATTTGGGCTGGTTGATCAGGAGACTTGACATAGCTGCCGACTGCTGGTAGTGGACAAGTGCAAATTTACTTCTTAAGAGGAGCCTGCTGTGCCGAGCAAGGGTCAGTGTGAGACAGCGCTGCATGAGTGCTGGAAGGAAGCAAAGTTAAAAATTAATTTTGCAGTAAAGAGAATTCATAAATAATCATTGACATTTCAGCTGTAAAGTGTAATCTGAGATGTCTTAAATCCTCCATATAAAGATAGAGCTTAAAGTTATAGAAAGGCAGCAAAAAAACTAAACTACATTTGAAAGGCTGAAAATGCTGAAATGCAGGCTTGCATTTAAAATTGAGCTTTAAATATTTAGATCTAATACAATGAACTACTGTATTTCTAATAACTCACCACAAAATGTTATAAATGTGCACATAAAGCACGTCTTGTAATGCAAGAAGCGACTTTCAGCTGCTCCCTGTATTCACAAGGGCTCACCATAGCAGGTTTATTGCAGCAGGTTAGTTACAGATGTTTGATTTTTGTAACAATTACCCTCAGAAAGACTTTGTTAGGTGAATATGTAAACCAGACTATGTTGACTTTGTTGCTACAACTAATTCAATTCATCAGTTAATCTATAAATCAACTCATTAACCTACAGCTGATTTGTCTTAACATCTAGACAAAACAATTAACAAGTGCTAGGTTTCTTGTCCTTAAAAGTAAACAATCTTGTTAAGGTGTCATCATTAGCCAAACTAAAGGAACATTTTGATAATGCCACCTTGAAACAACAGTGATCTCTCCAATTTTCTGATGTGTTATGGATGGAAAAATGTGAATAAATTTAAATACATCAATAACAAAACCTACATGCTTGTTATCGCACAGTGTTAATGTCTTGGTCTAATATAGCAGGTTGTTAACAAACAATTGGGTCCTATAAGTAACCTATAAAAAAATAAAATGTTCACAGATATATTCATATTAACTTTGAATTAATAACATGGCAAAAACTGGCAACACTTATATTAACCTACATATCGTTTGAATTATTTTATATTTTTGGAGTTGTATTTGAGTAATTAGAAATTCAGAAGAGACACAGTTATATAAACACCTTTTCTGGGACCATTCTGCTACTGTCCAGTAAGTTACTCTACCATTTCACCGTGCGCTTGCGCAACTAATCCAACATTGGACAACCACGAGGCTGTGGAAACTTAAGTTGAGCTGAAGAAGATGGACAATGATGATGCATAATATGCTAAATGTTACCACGAAGGATAATTTGAGGCTTACATTTATGATATTCCAATATAAGCGTATCCGTACAACAGTGCTCCTGCTTTTCAGCATGGACTTGCTCGCCTAGAACAGAGTCAATGTTGTTGAGTGTAACCGTGACCGTGACTCAAGGTCCTCCACTTTTCATTCACTAACAAAAGCGTGTACTCAACAAGGCTGCACGTGCACGGTCTGTGCATCGGTTTTTAATCTTTAAAGTTAAATTTGAGGCACTTAATGACGAGTTTTAACTCACGTAGATATGAAATCCTCAGGGCCACGTCCACTCCAGAGCATGGAAGTACTCGAATTCACTTCCGGCTATCACCGTGGAAACGGAAGTACTGAGAATTGCTGCTCTCTGATTGGACAGCTGTCTCGAAGCACTGTGGAGCCCGCTTTGTTGGACCGATGCATGCTAGCAGATTTCCTTTGTTGTGATTAATCGCTTTGCGGTTGTGTTTCACCTTTAATATCATATATTGAGAAAGTTACTGTCGTTATAACTTAGAGGATGAGTGGCGGAGTGTACGGAGGTGGTGAGTGTGATAATATCCTGATTTTAAACACAACTGTCGTCCACGTTGTCCCGGGTTGCAGCTAGCCAGCTTTGTAGCTAGTTAGCCCGTTATGCTAGCTATGCTAAACTTCTGCTTCGTAGTTGGTCAGAGATATAGTCTTGTGTCCATTTTAAGTGTCATACGTTTAGGGTGTTTAAATATGTAAACATCACAGGCGCTTAGTCATGCAGCCAAGACATGAAGTCTTGCACAAGTCACCCAGCCGGTGCCGTCCAGCTAGCAAGGAAATGAATGAAAGTGGGCTTGCCGAGCTCATGAACAAATACGTTTATGTAGTGTGACGGTAAAAATAACACTATTTATTACGATACCGAGGCTCTCATTGCGATAAACCCAATGCAAAGATCCTCCAAAGACATATTGATGACTCCTTGTTATTCCTGTGTTTTACAGAGAATAACTTAATAATTCCTTCGGTGCACCGGGTAGCTGGTGTTGTTATAGATGTGTAGGTACTTGATAGACTTTTACATTAGTATCAGTAATGCATTAAATTGTAAGTAGCTTACAAAAGAACAGAAGCAACAACAAACAACACATTCACGCATATATGTAATATGGTTTGTGTTTGATATCTCACTTTATAGATAACTTAAATTTATTTAAGATTGATACAGCATATTATTGCTGTTTTGCGTGGGGATGTGTCGATGCAGTCACATGAAATATAAATTTTTTATTAAATAAATTAAAATACTCTGGGAATACTATCAATCTCACCCTATTGGAAAGGAGGCAAGGAGCAGAAAGGAGGCAACCTTTCTGAAAGCAGACTTGGATTGACGGCAATCACTCTAGATGAGATTGCTGAAGTAATTGCTCAAATAATTGCTGTGCAATTTATAAATGCAGACTAAGACTTGCCATGTTTCCATGAGTTGGACTAAGGCTTTATCAGTGAGCACAGCTCAAAGAGACTCAACTCAACCAGCTGCCAGTTGTTGTATTCTTGTTATAATTCCTATGGAACAGGAAGTGCAAAAGTAATAGTTAAATGTGACTTTCTGTAAACAGCTTGACCCTATTCAATCGCAGACTGATAACAGCATATTGCAAATTGTTAAAAATCACAATAATATTGTATCGTGAGTGAAATATTGTGATGATATCGTACTGTGGGTTTGCCAGGTGATTCCTACCTCTAGTAAAAAGCAGCAGTTGAAGCATGTATTTCTTGACATAATGCAGTTTGTTATTAAGTGCTGGAATAGCCAGTTTAGCTATTTCTGACAAATCTTTAATGCGTTGTTTGGGTTTAAGTACCATGACCATATGTCAGCTTAAATCACTGTGTGGTAGTGAGGACTGGAAATGCCTATTTTCTACTTATTAATAATAGAAAATAAACATTTCTGCAGTGTGCACCTCAGCACTTACTAACCCTGCTCTGAAATTTCACGTGTCTGAGTTGTCATGGTTCCTGTTTGCAATAAAACCACTTGCAGTTGCCTATTGAATATCTACGATGGAAGAAATTTCATGAACTGGCTTGTTGAATTGGTGGCATCCTATTACAGTACCACATTTGAATTCAATAAGTTCTTTACAAAGACCCATTTTTTTCACAGATTGTTTTGAAGGCTTCATGGCTAGGTGCTTGATTTTAAAAACATGTGGCAGTGAAAATACATGAATTCAAAGATGTGTAGCCCAATACTTTTGTCCGTTTGGTGTACATATTACACAAATAAAAAGTTCCTCCATATTTTGTGCATAACTGCGTTCATAAATGTTAAATCACAACCCTTCTCTTATTTCTGTAGATGAGGTGGGAGCATTGGTGTTTGACATTGGCTCTTATTCTGTAAGAGCTGGCTACGCAGGAGAAGACTGTCCCAAGGTAAGTGGATCACTCAAATGACCTTATTAACAACGTGTCTTTTCTTCCTCTGTGCATCTTCATCATCCCTCTGGGGGAACGGCAATGGTGAGAAATCAGGGCTGGAGTCACCTTGGAGGCAGACGGCATAAATTGAGTTCAGATTATTCCAGAATACTTCCGTTTTCTGTTTCCTCTGGTTTAGGTGTAAGTCTTGAGGGATAAATTAAAATAAAGCATTACAGATGAACACTAATCAACAGATTATGTGCAAATACAAATTTTACCATTTAAAAGATGTTTTTTTTTTTTTTTGACATAACCCTTCTCTCCTAAAGATTCTCTCAGGATTTAGCTAGACACTGTAAATACTGTTTTTGCATAACAAGCTGGTCAATTAAAGCCAGATTCAAAATAGGTACTTTTTAAAAATTTCCCAACAGTTTGTCTTCATAATTCAGAGGGGGATTGCATCACATTACGGCACCTCAGTGTTTCACATTCATTCAGTGAAAAGCAGGATGACTAACTTTGTGAAATAAGTTTTGTGAATTTCTGTTTTTATTTTGGTCCAAAATAGGGCACTTGCAAACGGGCCTTGAACTGCATTTTGTTCTGTTTTGTTTTGTCCCATCTCAGGCGGACTTTCCCACAGTAATAGGTGTGACTCTTGACCGAGACGATGGCAGCACACCCATGGAGACTGATGGTGACAAGGGCAAGCAGAGCGGGACCACCTATTATATTGATACCAATCAGCTGAGGGTACCCAGAGAAAACATGGAGGTCATGTCTCCGCTCAAGAATGGCATGAGTAAGTGTTTAGTCCACGTGTTCTTTGCACAGTTGTTTGGAAAGTGAAAGAGACATTTCAGGGATTTTGAGTCAGTCTGTGCTCCAGATGGCTTAATTGTTAATCGCGTTAGTCGTGATGATGGCGTTAACGCCTTTAAGCTGCATTAACATGTCAACGCTGAGTAACCCCTCACACTGATCAGTCTGCGTTAACTCGTTAATGCGGATTAGCCAATTTTGAATTTTGACACGTTAACACGGATAAATTCACGTTAACGCTGAGAGCATGAATTTAAATAAATGGGAACAAGAGCTGTTGGAAAATACGTGGCGCAGGTTTTTTTGTTATAAACTCAGCAATGGATATGAATAATCTGGCCTGCTCCATCCATATCATCTGTTTTTTCTGACAAGCGACTTTGTTGGTGGGTTCGTCAAACCCTGGCTGACGTATATATGACTGGAGCTCATCATGAATAATGATGAGATTATGTAACGGTAAAAATAACAATTAATGACTGTTTGATTAAAAAATGTACATTATACTCAATAATAATAATAATAATACCATAAATTGATTAAACTGTTAAAAAAAAAAAAGACTAAATTGGTGATCTTAGTGTCAGAAGTGCTGAAACAATTGGATGACATAAAGTTACTGTTTTAATCTTAAATAATTAATTAATTAATTTAGTAATTTCATGCTCTTACATTGTAGCAATTTGCTTCTATATTTTGGTTTTTTGTCTGTTGGATAACTTAACACAGTTATATGAAAAGGAAATCTTTGGCTCTGTCTGATTCACAGATAATAAATGGCTTTTGTCAGTTAAAGTATTAAATGATTGCGATCCACTGATGGTTTTAGCACTTTTTAAAGCATTTACCCAAAGTATTAGCGATGGCAAGCACCCCAGTGCGCTGACCTAGCCGCTGATGCTCATCAGAATCTGGTCCACTGGAGTTTGGCTCTTAGGCTATTTAGAGATGAGTGTGACACAAATCTTAATTGCAGCAGAAGAGCACAGTGGGACCAGCCCTCCCCTAGAGAGCTAACCTGGAAAAATGGTGCCTGGTGCTCAAATTATTATCTAAAAAAATTATAATTGCTCTAATTTCTCCACCATCTGACCCAAAAGAGATGATAATGTTGATGAAGAGGCTTTATTGAGGCTTATATCCACAAATAGAGCAAAGCCATACTAAGACAACATTGCTGTTATGTGCTTATATTCATTTAAACAAGTACATTTGAACAAAAAACTGCATACTATTTTCCAACTCTTAAAGGGAACCCCGACTATTATGACAAGTTTGCGCTAAAATATGTACTGTGCTTTCAATAATATATAAGTGGCATTAAAATACGCGAAATGTTTTCCTTTTAAGCACATTTTATATAAAACCGGTTTACCAGGAGGCCGCCATTGTTATTTACTTCTCAATGCACTCTGGGTAGTGACGTCACATAGTTGCTCTGAATCAAGTTTAGTTAGCGTGCACTGGAAATGGCTTCTGTTCAGCCTTTCCAGTTTGAACCAGAGCAAAACGAGAGAGAGGATGACGATGGTCAACCGGGACTTAGTTTAGATGAAGAGAAAAACAATCCGTCACACAAGGATGCGAGAGTGGGGGGAAACTACTGGTGTCTATGTGGAAACTGCTGCCAATTGCAACGGCGACTGAGAGCGTTTGTTGTAAACCGCTCAATTTTATGGCAGCAGCTATCCACGGTATCACATAACAACATGATAAAAACGTTAATATAATTCTAATTTTTATTCCATCCATCTTCCTCCGCTTATCCGGGGCCGGGTTGCGGGGGCAGCAGCCCAAGCAGAGAAGCCCAGACCTCCCTCTCAAAACCCCTCCGTGAATCGCTAGCGATATCGCGGGCCCTGGTCACGGGTTGCCCCCGCGACCCGGCCCCGGATCGCGGGAGCAGCAGCCCAAGCAGAGAAGCCCAGACCTCCCTCTAATTTTTATTATACAGTGAAATTACGATATTGTTATTTTACAGATCCTCCATGCATCACAGTGCACCAAAACTTTGAAGCCGTATGTCTTAATCCTTCTTCGGGCAGCCCTCGTTAGCCTCCATGACCGCTATTGTTGGGATTTATTATCTTATAATAGATTTATGTTAACCATATAGTTCTATAATCAAGATG
>VURO01012191.1:23736-34984 GCA_015108175.1 Pelvicachromis taeniatus
AAATTTTTATTTTTTTTTTATAAAATTTAAAAAAAATTTTTTTTTTTTTATTTTTTTTTTTTTTTTTTTTTTTTTAATATATTGTGCGTCAGTTTATATACGTAATTTGTATGTTGTTTTCAGTTGTGCTTTCATGGTCTGTATCTGTGTTCATGCGTTCCAGTCTTTTGCTCTGCCGAGTTACTGCTCTCTAAAATAGAGACAGAACAGAGGGTAACATATCTAGAGCCACATAGCACATACCCTGGTTCTAGCCAAACACTCTTCTGACCTTTGCACCAACCAAATATCACAGCAGTAAAGGTCATATTTTGTTTGTGCATTTGCTTCCATGTGGCATTGGTTAACCATATGATTGCAAATTGAACGCATAGTGATATCATGTAAACTCGATTGTGACAAATCTGATCTCTGTGATTTGATGAAAATTTTATAATACACAAAGACACAAAGTAAACTAAAGCATGCAAATTTGTGGCAGTCTGTAATGAGGCAGGAATGAGAGTGAGGAGTTGGAAAAGGAAACATCAGATGGGACTGGTGACATGAAGTACACAAAAATATACAGAACGTCTTAAGGAATACACATATCACCTTGAATTTGAAATGGACTTTGCTATAATGATAAATTGCTGAAGCGTAGAGAAAAAACAAACACAGGGTCCGAACCACAAAAGCTTTTGCAAGTGGGCACAAAGCACCCATATTTCTTTTTCATTTATTTATGTTTTTTTGTCTGTTTCTATTGTTTACTGATGCTTTGTCATTCATTTTAGAGTTTTACCATGGTACCAGACCCAACTGCTGGACCACCAACAGTGTAGTTAACTTGACCGTGGGTGCCCCCTTTTTCCTAACTTTCCTATTTCTGTTTCTGTTGAGATAAAAAAAAAAAAAAGAAAGAAAACTGAGTTAAAGAAAACAGCTCTTCTTCTAAGGACTGCAACATAAGATTTAATACCATACTGACAGACAGAAACCTTTTTACTTTTCCATTCACCTCGGCCTGAACTTTGTCTCATGTATCAAGGATGGGTGGAATTGAGGTTGGATAGGGATATGGCATGCTTTGACAGGAGATGGAGGCCATGCCTGTGGAGTACACATAGACCTGTGGGTCCCAAGGGGAAAAGGAAGACTGACAGCCACCTAGTGCTAATGGCTTCCCACTGTCACTTTTCCAGTGGTCTCGCCCTGATGACATCATTGCTCCGGCAGGCACATGTCAGAATGGGTTGTTTACAAAATCCATCAAATCCAATGCTGGCTCAGCAAAAAATAATACGCTTGGCTGTTGTCGATCTTAATCAGTATCTTTCTGACAAAAGAGCAGATAACAAGACTGCTGTTATGTATAGTCACATACTGTTCTAGTCAACACAATGCTATAAACTGAACACTGTAGATGTATGTTATCATGGCCACTGTCAAAAATGCTCAAATTTAGAAAATTTAGAATTAAACTATATTATAAATAGCTCCAAAATGCAAGTGCAGCTTAGGCTGATAGGAAATCTGCCAGTCAACTAATCAAAATGACAACACAAGCAACCCTAGGCCAGATTTACGCTTCAGTCCAAGTGTCATTGGCTGGTAAATGTGTAGACCCATGTGGATGTGCCTGCCTGTTTTTTGTGACTTTTCTTATGCACCAACTGTTAGGCGGTGGACTTCATAGAAGTAACAGGAGTAACTCCCCAGCCATTGTTTCTTTGGTTGTCCGTGTCCATGTCTCCAACTTATTATAATAAAGGCTCCAGAGAGCAAATAATACATGCCCTAATAACAACAATAATAGGTGGACAGCAGGATTACAACAGCAGAGACTTTAACACAAGCTACTCTTCTATGTGAACCTGAAATCTCCCATCACGCTTATTTTTTGCAAGTAGTTCTATTTATTCATACAGCGCCAAATCACAACAGCAGTCACCTCAAGGTAGTAGTGTGATCTTTATGTCTTTATTAAAGTCAGGAGTGCATATTGCAAAATTCAAACATAAACTAAAACAGTAACACAGTCCCATTTATTCCTGCATTGTGACAGACATGTCAAGCCATGAACCACATGTAATTCTGGCAGCATCTCCTCCTCTTATTTCAAATAAATGTTCTCTCCTAGCGGCTTTGATTACAACCACATCAGGCGCAAAAATTGGCAATAAATTTTTCACAACTCTGGGTAAAGTGCATGTCGTTCACCTAATAAATCACTTTTGTCTAATTCATTTAAATATTGTGCTTTTGCACTCTGCAATAAGGCCAGCAGCTCTAAAATACCTTTCGCCATGCTTTTCAGTTGTGAAATTAACACGGCAACTCCTTAGTAAATCCCAGCAGTAGCTTTTTTAGCACCAAAAGAAGAGTCTTGTGCTGGCACAGACCCATTAACGTGATTCCAATTCAGCCTGAAGAAATACCGAAAGCTGTTTTATGAATCTAGCGAATATGATGGTAGACTACTGAATGGTCAAAGAAAACAAACAGAGGAAGAAAAATAAAATAAAAAATCACAGGATTGCAACCTTTGAGGATTTACTGTCTGACTGTCATACACATCTGTATCATATTTAATGGCAGGCAAACTAGTGTGTTGAAAAAGCCACACTTTATGGCATCTGCAAAGCAGATGTATATTTAACAGGAAAGTCAAAACTTTGAGCTCAACAGTGAGGTTCCTGAAGTAAAAGTATCATTCATATTCTCCGTAGGGATTTTGACTATGACCCACAATGTTTTACCCATCCAAAGCCGATTCATTATGAGTGACATTATGAAACAATGGCATGTGCTCCTGTGGAAACCACAAAGTCTGTATGACATTAACCTTATTTTAACAAATATGTGTTTTATTGGTGATGTTGCGGAAAAGTACTACTCTCGCCACAATCCCAAATTGAAACAGCAATGTCTCTGATTGGTGGAGTTCACTGCTATCATGGAAAATTTTAAACCCACAAACGTTAGATTGTTTGGAGAGCATGACATTTCAAAACTGTCAGAATGAACCTCCATAACAACCTCCATAGTGCCATAACAATAACTAGGCTTTACTTTATTACACACACACAAAACACAACACAAACTGTAGAAGATATTCATGATTATTATTAACCAAATAAACACAACAATAATAAATATAATGAAATTCAAGAAAATTGGACATGTTTCTTTTTAAGGATTAAAACTGCTTATATGATGATTTTCTGAAATTTGAATGGAAAAAATGAATGGATGATTACATTTTGGCATCATAGCCCTTAAAGTGTGCAATCATTGTTGCACTCTGTTCAGAATGCTATTGTCGAACCAAGGAATACTGTTTTAGGAGGGTCTGCTACATTTGCATTTTAGGTTGGTCTGCAAGGAATTTAAAATTTACATTTTAAATCTACTCTCAACCGGAAATTGCAAAGCAAAATGCGTGTTCGTTTTAGGCCTCGATTTAACTCTACTCAGCTGAATGTCTGCTTTATTTCTTAATCCTTTATGTGTGTCTGTCTACGAACCAAAAAAAAAAAAACCCCACTGGATGTTAATTAAGCCCCATTTTTATTTTCCCACAGGATTTAATTAAGCAGACTTGAAAATACGAGCTTATTACTCTATAGACTTACTGCAAAGTAGATGAAGTGCCTGCAGAGCCACTGGTGTAACTCTTTACTCCCTGCACATGCACTTCAGTACATCCATTCAGAGTCTTTCACAAAAACCAAAACCACTCAAAGCACCCACAAATGCATAACTCTTTAACTATCACCTCTCAACCATCTAGCATGAAGTGATGTCATCAATGGTCAAATGCTAACGAGGCTATTGTGTGTGTGAGATGAACGGTCCTTTGAGGCTCCAGCAGACCAGACTGTGGATCTTTCAGAAAGGATCTCAGGATATCACACATCAGAACTGAACTCAAACAGGAGAATAATATAAGCGAATGACCCACATTTGCACTTGCAAGCAAATCCTGCCACTGATATGTCAGTAGTATGGAGGCTGGCACTAGTTCACCACTGCCTTGACATTCGTGTTTAAGCATGTATTTGTGTCCCCTTCAGTCACCGTCACCATGACAAACAGTTAAGCTCAGGACCAAAAGAAATGGTTCCATCAATGTTAGGCTGGGTTATACAACCATTTCATCAAATTCAAATCGAGCTGAAGCTATTCAAGCATTTCTGAATGAGTTGCTTAGGTTTGTCACTAGAGTCAAACGGAACGCTTGTGCCTTTTATATCCAGTGACAACACCCTTTATGCACCACATTTGGGGGGGGTTCTAGCCAGGCATAGAAGATCAAAGACCCTCACATCTTAATAGCGGATCATGTGCCACTGACTAAAAATATTTTTTACCATGAATTTTGAGTTGATAATGAGTTTCCATCAAATAAACACAAACTTTATTTGTAGTCTTCATTGGTAATCAACTTGGGTGCAGAATTACTTTATCCAAACAATAAATCCTTTGTCAACATTTAACGACTTTAATTTTACTTTAACCTAGCAAATAACATGTTTAAATTAGGTATCACATTTTAGACCTACAACAGTTATTACCTTAAGTTGTTAATGTCAAATAAAAGCTAAGTAAAAAGACACAATGGCAGTTTTTACAAAATTCTTTGTGGCATTTCACAAGTCATATGACCACAAAGCGATCCCTACGAGTGACCCCAACATCAATTACACATTATCATATTATGATCAAATGGGAATTAAAAATCCATACATCCATATGTTGCTGTTTATTTCTAAAATGGGGCTGCTGGTTAGAGTTGTGAGATGTTACCATATATTGCATGCATTTAAACATTAAAAATTACTGTCCTGTTGTCTAATAAATGCAAACTCCTTTAGTATGTTGACAGATCACAGTGAAAATAATTCTTTTGACTAAATAGATATTTTTTGGTGTGTGTTCTGTGTTCAAATAATTACAGTTCCAGCAGTGGAAAGAGACTTAGCATTAGGTTAGAATCAAGTATAGAAACATGTATACATGTTCTGTAGCACTACATTTACAGGGATGACATATAGAGACAGACAACCATTCATAACTACGTTCAGTTTAGAAGCACAAATTAATCTGTCCTGACCCAGACTACCCAGAAAGAACATTCAACTTCCACAGAAAGCCCCTTCCTGGATTTGTTGAACCCAGCTAACCGTCCTGCCAGCTAGCTAGCATGAGCAAGCTAATGTTACCTTACGTCTATTTATATATATATATATATATATATATGTGTGTGTGTATACATCGAGATTTTTGTATTTTATTAAACTGGGTATGCATTGGATGTACATGTAGAACAAGGCAGAATGGGACTGCCAAGAGTTAGTGACTCGTTTTTCTCCCATTGCTCTGTAAACTGTTTGTTTTCGCAATAAGTTTACATTCCAGTAAGATTTCAGATCTGAGATTATACCACTTGGTTACTAACTCATAAATATAAACAGCTCGAGTGTTTTTCTTTGCAAAACAAGCCACTGCTGGATGTGAGATGACTGAAAATTAAGCGTTTTGTGTTGCAAAAATGTTTTATGCACTTTCTTCAATAAAAAGCATGTGGACGCTGCTTTAATCTCATTAAGATGCTTCCTCACGAGATAAAAGTGATTACTAAGAGCAACTTTGAACTGATTTGCAGTGACCCATCCATTTAAGGCTACAGAAAGCAAAATGCCTTCAAACAAAAAAAGAAAACCAAACACATTTATTTAATGTTCTATTTTAATACCTCTGGTTTTCTGTGTTTGTCTGTTTTATTAAAGGCTAAGAAATAAATAACTGACATTGTTCGTCCTACATGTGAAGCATGTGAAAATATCTATACAGTAGCTTGAAAGGAATATGAAGTCATAATTCCTACATTTGTTTAGATATTTTTATGTATAGCTGTGCATCAAAGCCATGTGCTGTTTTAATTTACAAGCTCCAATTTTTACAATTATCTCCTCCTTAGTTTCCTTTGGACACTGGAAAAGGTGCCTCACTTTTAGGACACCAGCAAAGTGCGTCAACCTAAGAAAAGCATTCCAAGAGCAAACATGCTTTGTGTCTTGGCCAGTCTGGGTTATTCAGAGGGTTTGTTATCTTGAGTCTCCTTCATGCATTCATTCACACCGCCCCTCTGCTCCCACACACAAGACCCAACTTTTTGCAGCCCTCTGATATCACTGGATACACAAGATGTCAAACCCACACAGGATTATGCAGAATTCTGTGACATGTATTGTAGGTATGCATAAGCAGAAGGATACACATAAACATATACTTGATGCAGTATTTGCACAAGTATCACACACAAATATAAAAACAGACCCACTCAAGAACGTACGCAAATTTGAATGTCTTGAACTGAAGAGGAATGTTGAAATTCAGCCAGAAATCAAACAGCTGTGTCTCCCGGAATCAGAGATTTTAATAGGCTGGCTGTAACAAGGACTTGAACTTTAACCCAGGGTCTTAAAGCGCTGTGTTTCCTCACTCTACCCCTTGTTCTGGCCTAGTGATAAAGAGGCATTCCATCTATCCCCTGCTCATTCTTGGATTTCACTTTTGTTTTCATGAAAACGTGACACTGGAAGGCATGTGATAGACTTCTGCATCTTTAAACTCTTGTAATTAATATACCAAGCAAAATGACACCTAAAAAGCCATATGCTTTTTTTAGCGTAGAACAAGTCTTTTCTTTTAAACCAAATACAGGACAATAATTATAGTTTAATAATTCATTACTGTACAAATATGGGAGGACAAGACCTCCCATATTTCAGGCTCCATACAACCATTCTTCAACCAGATGTGTCAGGTCTTCCACTGCACAAAGAAGCATTGGAGACAAGTTGCGCTCACTGGCGCAGACTGACTCAGACTGATTGCAGTGTGTTGGTAATCTGTCTGTATTTATAAACTAGACAGTGAGTGTTTGCAAACCTTTGCCAAGCTGTCTCTGAGTGATTGCAATCTGACTGAGTAAGGCTGCAATTGTTTGGAGACAGGCTGGAGGTGACCTGCACAATCCCTTTGCAATCAAAAGTGGTCACCCAGAGGTTGAGGATGTTGCATACCCAGTCTCTGAGCAACCAGTTGGTCACAGCAACTGCTTGCAAATGGTTGCTGAATGCAATACAATACAATGAAATCACTGGAAAAACATGCTTTGTATTAGTCATAAGGAGGTTGCTGACTTACTTTTGCCATTAGCAAACTTATCCTATGACAGTAGGCTAAGTCCAACCACAGGTCCTTTGTGACTGTCTGCTGACTTTTTACTACACTCTATAGTATATATTAAATAGATGCATGTACATATATGCATATACTACTTAGAGTAGTGTCAAACAGGCATTTTTGAGTGTTTGAGTGCTCTCTAATAGTATTTAAAATTTACTACAACAAATTCTATGGAATGAAAACTGGAAATAACAAATCATACTTAATATCTTGTGGTAAATGTAGCTCAGGCGGTATGATTTGCTGTCCACTAGCCACTACCTATAGGTTTGCAGTTTGATCCTATGGCTACTTCTGTCTAGGTTTGTTCGACCATGAAACTAAAGCTTTGTTTATAAAAAAAAAAAAAAAAATGCTTTTCCTGACTGTGGATTCATACTCTCAAGAGATAAACAAAAGAACATATAAAGCTACTCCGAGCACAGGTGACAGGTCCACTGCTATTAACTGAGCAGGGAGAAAAGAGCAGATAAACTAAATGCGTGCGTTCAAGTTATTATTAAGTTATTATTATTAATATATATTTTTTTTACACAGGCAAGGGAGCAGGTCAACCAGATGAACCGGCCTGAAAACTGATCCCCACAGTCTAAGCATGTCCTCTGTGCTGAGGTCTCTTTCTGCCAGGATCACTCGCTCACACACACAAGTGCGTCCATGCACAGAGTCACATTCCTCTGCAGGCTCTGCGAGGGGCAGGCGCAGAGTGTGCTGGAAGCTTGGAACTGCTCTTCAGAGTGAGCGTCTCCCTCTCTCTCCCTCTCTCCCTCTCTACCCCCAGTCGTTAAGTCGGCGAGCAGAGGAGGAAAGGAAGGCAGAGAGACCAGGGGAGGTCTGACGACACTATCCCAGCATACCCAGCACCTACTTTAAATGCACACTCTGATAAACGCAGGCAGGCTCTGATTTACTGGAGGAACACCAAGAAATTTACACACTCCAAGACATGTGTGCAACTTTCCCTGCTAGGACAAAAACTTAAGAGGTTTGGAAACATAGCACGTGTGGTCCATGGCAAAGGCTGGAGGTCCAACTTAAGGATGGATGATACATGTTCCAGGCTAACGTTTTCTGATTCAGCCCGTAAGAGAACATCTAGTAAAGCATAGAAGGAGAAGCCAGAGACACAAGAAATTTAATCACCATCAACAGCGCTTCCAGGCCGATATGATGCTGTGGTACCACTACAGCCGTCACCTGCTGTCGCTGGCGGCGCTTCTGGTGATTGTGAGCTGCGGAGGAGGTGAGCAACGGAGAGGGACGGACGGCAGCAGCAGTAGCGCTAACGGAGGGAGTACTAGTAGTAGTAGCAGCAGCAGCAGCAGTAATTCCAATAACAGACGTTTTCATAAGATCCAGCATGGCCAGTGCACCTACACCTTCATCCTACCTGAGGGAGAGGGAGCTGGAGGAGGCTCCTGCAAGGAGGCGAAGGCCAGTAGCTCGCAGTACAACGCCAACTCGCTCCAGAGGGACGCTCCACCACCTGAGCCAGACTTTCCCAGCCAGAAGATCCAGCAGCTCGAGAACGTTATGGAGAATTACACCCAGTGGCTACAGAAGGTAAGGAGGAACTTTATGTGGAGCATCAGGTGTTACATCTATTTTTTTGTTGTTGTTTTTAAACATGATCTTGGCTTAACGACAAGCTGAAATAAGAACGCAGCGTAATTTTCCTGTTTTAATTAGAACCACGCTGAAAATCTTAGAATTGCATCTGCATGAGGCTGAATTCGTTTCTTTTGAAGTGGCCACGCTGCTGTGTGTTATTTGTTGAGATATTTGTGTCTGCTTGGGTGTGTGGTCTCCGCGGAGCGTCTGTTTGTAGCTTCACTAGATACCTTGTTTTAGTTTGTGGACGAGGCTGTCAGACTAAAACCATGCAGTGTTTGCTGTTTTCTTGTAGTCGACACGTAGTTTGTCAAAGTGTTTGTCAGTAGGAGAGTTTATGTGCCTTGGAAGTGCAGCTTTCTTTTACCCTTGCCCCCCCCCACAAAGGGTGATGCTGTGTGCCCACTTTCAAAATAAAATTCCAGAGATTACCACACACAAAACACTGACAACATCAAAAAGGTTGAAACGCACTGCTGTCAGCTGGCGGACCTTCTAACTCCGTCAATTGTAGAGAAAGCAGGCTGTTCTCGCAGTGGCACTAATCTTCTTTGCTTCTGAGTTGACAAACAGACTTTTATTAGTTAACAAAATATGTGTTTTTGGTAACGCACAAAAGAGGACAGCCTGGAATATTTGGTTACGTAACTGTGTACATTGACTGCACTCAACTTTTTGTTCTGGATGTCACACAGCTGTCTGGTTTTCACACACAGACATCTCATAATGCTGGGGTCTCTGTCTAACACATCTCTGCTTTCCTAACATCTTCCTATTTTTCTCTGTTAACCGTAAAATTCTACACGTGTCCTTTTGAGTCACATAGACTCAAACTTGTTGGTCATACAGCAAAGGTAGCTATATGTCAGCCACCCTCTGCTCTCCAGTGGGCTGTCTCTTTAATGGCAGGAAGTCAGAGGGAGCCCCAAGAGACCCAGAGAGGAGGAAAAGACAGGGAAGGAGAATGCTCTCTTTATTTTTGTGAGTTTAGCCTGAAAATCCATATAAAAGAAGTTTTATATGAACATTTTTAGTGGAATGATATGTTGGTTAAATAACTCCTAAATTAAATCCTTTAAAAAATATATTCAAATATGGTTCTTGTGTGATGTTAATAAGATGTGAATTCTGAAGCCATACCTGATACGGCTTGGCAGGTACTCTGCTTTTTCAGGCTTTGAGACTTTGTGTCTCTCAAAAGCCAAGACCATCTCTCTGAAATTAATACATGATTCAAACAAACAAACTTCCAAATTTGGCATCACAGGATCTCCTGCTCCTTCACTTTCTGCAGTGTTGTTGCTCCCAAGTAAGATTAGCATGTCCAATCTGTGATCAACACCTAAAAGCTGATGGCTTATTTTATTGTCTGCAAAACATGTCAGTGTAAGTCAAATGCACGCACTCCAACGGCTGATTTCACGGATCACAGTGTAACGGGCAATTTATCAAACTGAATTTCGTCAATTAATCTGTTCGTACGCAATGAACGTGTCCTTCGAAAGCTCTCAGAGCCTCGCTGCGTCTGCTTTTCGTTTTCTCACAGAAAGTAATTTTCACTCCTCGAGTTGGAGGAAATAGTCATTTCTCATCAATTAACCAGGCAGTGGCAGCAGTCTGCTAGAGCGAGATGTTGACTGAGTTTGTAATTAAGGGAGGTAGTGTTGGGGGCTACACCACCCTCCAGCAAATTCAGAATATCTTACGAAACCATAGAACTTAGAAATGTGTGTCAAACCAACTTGGGTATAGCACAAGAAGGATTTTGTCACTATCACTGACTTCACCTACATTCTGTGTGTCACAGTTAAAGATGTTGTTCTGAAAAAGCTCACAAAGCTGTTTATGTAGAGTCACCATTAAAAGGAGAAAACATGAGAAAAGACTTTTAGTAGTCAAATGTCTGAAAACCTGTGTCTGTGTTTCTGTCTGCATCTTAAGTGCAGAGAAAAGCCATGGTTTATAATAATGCCAGCTCTATCTTTGCTCAGTGAACCTCATCCGCCTATGACAGTACAAGGGACCCTGTGAAAACACAACGGCAGCATTTGTACACTGAAGGTTTGACTAATGGGACCTCTAGAATAACTTTCTCCTCAGATGTAAGGAAGGGAGCACCACTGCTGCTATCGTGCTTCTCTCCTGACACCTAGGAGTTTATCGTGCAGGACCAAGCATGAATTTTTTGTATGCATGTTCTAAATATTTATTGATACTGTAAATGGAAAAATATGACTGTATAAAAAAACAAGTAGGTAGATCAGAAATAAAGAGGAGTTACCTCTTGGTCATTTCATAAGGGAAGTATAAACACACAGTGGTAATTCACACTAATTACTCTAAATGGGTGGGGGTGGGGGGGGGGGGGAAAAAGGGGGGGGGAAAAATTTTTTTTTGG
>VURO01012197.1:2091-42091 GCA_015108175.1 Pelvicachromis taeniatus
TAAAAAAAAAAACCACCTAACAAAAAAAAAAAACAATAACAACAAAAAAAAACAAAAAAACATAACAAAATAAAAAAAAAACAAAACAAAAAAACTAAAAAAAAAAAAAAAAAAAAAAAAAAAAAACATAAAAAAACAAAACAATAAAATAAAAAAAAAAATAAAACTAAAAAAAAAAAAAAAAAATAAAAAAAAAAAAAAAAAAAAAAAAAAAAAAAAAAGGGGGGGGGGGTGATGAATTCACCCACCTGGACTTCCGCGTCGCTCCGCCTCAGAGATGCACCTGAGGCCGAAGCCCGATCACGGTCTCACGGGCTGGACTTGAAGTTTCTTCGCCGCTTCGCTTGATCCGACCGGAAAGGAGGAAACAAGGAGGAAAGTGTCGCTGTCGCACGAAGGCGTCACTGAAAAAAATAATAAAACAAAAAGTAGAAAATGAGTGCGCCTCCTTTGAAAGGACAAGTATGCACGCGCGGTTGCCCCCAATTCTAATAATTAATGAAAATGAATGAAGTAACAGGAAACAGGGGAGGTGGCGCTTTGGCCCAGCTGACTGGAGTCGATCCTTTGGCTTGTGTTCTGATGTTTTCCCGCAGGACCACTGCTGCCTCATAGACCGCAGATCAATCACCTTATTTACTCCTTACTGTCATACAGTAACTGGGACAGCAAGAGAGGGGAAGAGATGCTAGCATGAACTTATAATACTCACGTAATGACTTCGTGCGTATTTGCCACTCATTTGAGGATGACCTTATCGCATTAGACAGCATTTGCTCGAGTTTTTCCCTCTGCAATATTACTATAAAATCCTTATAAATGAGGTATAATTGTTTCTATATTTATATTCAAGCTTCCTGAAATGTATATGAGGCTCTAACGCATTTTACGCACAGGACGTACCCGGGATTATCGGCACATAGAACGGATACAGGACCTGAACGCAGTTCGGCGAGAGGCTTTGCTGTCTTGTTATCGATATATGAGAAGCTTGCTGGAAAGAATATTGACCGCACTAACTAGCCGCACTTTGATCATACGAAATTGCTTTCCAGATGACAACACATTAAGGATGAGAGCATTTTTTAAAAATCAAACCCGCTTCTCGCACCTTTCAGAAGTTTCTCCTCCGAATGAGATAGAGATGAGGAGAGGTGCGAGACCCCATAGGTGGATTGTCTTGATGAATAAAATTAAGTCAATAGTCTATTTCAGAAACGAGGAAAGGAAAGAGGAGAAAAACAAAGGAGAAAACGAGGTAGCGAGGGCGCATCCAATATCCAAATTCCTTATCAAATAATTATGATCATAAGCCCGAAAAAGTAAGTTAGATTTTATGTAACTGACATTAAAAAGCCCACGCGGCTTAAATTTTTTTTCTTAATAATAATAAAAGAATAATAATAATAATGATAATAACAAAGCGAGAGCTGAATAGCAACACCAATGAAAAAAAAAGAAACGATATTCGTATTTACCTTTTAGAAGTAACTGCAGGTAAAATACATTGTAGAAAAAAGAACAACAGTAAATGTATATATATATTTTTTTGGTTTAAAAAAAAAATAAAATTATGAATCTGAGCAAATTCATTTAATAAACGAAATAATCCGAAAGGAAATTTTAAAGTTCCAAGCTGTTAAAGAGGAAGGCATGTTGTTCGTTCGATGTAATAATAATAACAATAATAATATTAATAATCAAAAAGGCCCATTATTTTGAAACGAAAATCCGCTAGTTATCGTTATTATTATTATTATTATATTTGTTATTATTTGTTATTATTATTATTATCTAGGAAAAATTGAGCAGACAAGTTCCATCAGTAATGGAGACATTTCCCTAATTACTGTGTGGACCGTGTGTATAATGAACATTTGCGTTAAAGTGCTGATATTATAAGAAATTGGACAAGTTAACAAGTTCAAGGCGTGCAGAGGTGAACGATTAAGGAGGGGAGGGTGAGTGACGTGGGAAGAAATTTCCCCGAATGGCATTTAACGTCGGAAACATTTCCAGCATTATTATGTTATTGTATTGACAGCAGAGAGACGGATGAGGCGACGGGCAAGGAGCGGCGCAAAAAGCAGGAATATTATCCAATTACCGAGGAGAGGTTCAACACGTTGGTCTGAAAGTTCACACACAGGAAACACAGAGAGGGAAAAAATGACGGAGGCCACGAGGGTGAAGAAAAAAAAACAAAACAAAACAAAATGAATTAATATTATTGTTTATTATTATTATTATTACTATTATTATTATTATTGCGCAAACTTTAGGCCTATTTAAGCAATTTCTATTCATTTCTAAAATAGAAAAATCTAAAGTTTCCTCAAATGTCAAACCTGTTTTTTTTTACAGACACAAACACGCACTTTCACACGCATTAAAACTTATTTTTTTAGGCTGACAGATGTGAAAAGTTAGATGTGAGCAGTAACTGACTCGGAAAGAGAGACAGAGAGCGAAAACACCACTGGTTGGGGTTACGGTGGATCCATTGATCGATCTCTTAATCTGCAATAGTTACATGCATGTATTGATTTACAAACACTGTTTATCTGGAATTATACTGGCACAAATAATTGATGGAGTACACCCACGGCGCGCATAAATATGCATCAAAGTTGCAAAGGGGCAAACACCTAAAAAGAAAACAGCATATGAGGGAGAGACCAGCGAAATCAAATAAAGATTATTCCAAATATATTTTTTAAGCTAGACTCCGAACTGTATCGATGCGCCCACTTCTGAAACAAACTCCCATGTGAGTCTGAAAACACATATACAGGCAGATTCGCGCGCGCACACACACACACACTTAACGCCGGCTTCACTCCTGCTGGAGCAAACTTCAATATTTTTCTTTGGTGAGCACACTGAAAGATGGTCACAGAGAGCAAACCACTTCTTTGCTGCTTGGTTGTTGATTTATTTGTTTATTTATATATTTGCTGGTGTGTGTGTGTGTGTGTGTGTGTGTGTGTGTGTGTGTGTGTGTGTGTGTGTGTGTGTTGGGAATAAACTCGAACAAACTAAACGTTGGTAGCTTGTACTGAGAAATTGGAAAACTGTTGACAATCATGGAAGCTGACTCTGACTTGAAGACGAGAAATGAAAGAAAACGCAAAAGTCAAATAATGACATAAACTTAAGTCAAATCAAAATATGACCACGTGCAACACGTGCACGTCCCAAAGTTGAGGACATGGAACACATGGACAGGCACCAAGACTCGCTCGCACCATGAAAAAACAACAAAAAAACAACAGCCACACGTTGCACAGGCACACTTTCTAACATATTTGTAAATTAAATGAGGCCACTCGCACACACACACACAAACAAATGGAGCAGAGAGAGAGAGAGAGAGAGAGAGCGAGAGATGCACCGGCTGAGGTCTTGTGTAGCTCGCCGCGTGTGAGTGGCTGTTTAATTGACTGATTGATAAGGCGGTGTGGAGGTGAGATCTGGACGCCTTAACAAATAGAGACATTTAAAGGCTAATCCGGGCCAACGCAGACAGCTGAACGCATCCAAGTGCGCCCGCACAGCCGAAGCTTTCACACCTGCACACATGCACGGGAGAAGCCGACTATTTAACCACCTTCCTGCTGTGTTTTTGTGAGTGTGCACTTGCAAAGGATGCAACGAGCACTTAAACTTTTGTAATATTTTCACCAAAAAAAGACAAATATTAAAAAAAAACCCAACAACAACAAAAAATCCTAGTAACGGTGGCTAAAAGAACCTGCGTGAATTACGCACAAACCAACTTTTTTGTTAAAAGATCACACTGCCAAGGGAACGCCATATAGGAAAACATAAACATCTAATTTTAGCAAAAACGATAGCCGTGAAGAATAATGTCGCCCAGCACAGACGTATCATGAAATGCTTTTTTAAAAACACTCACTAACACACTACAACCCCAACTTTTTTCCTCGAGGGAAAAAAAACCCCTTGAACCCCCTTGTTTAAATAAAAATATTAATTTCAATGTCTATAAATATTACAAGCAAAGAATTAAATGCACAAAGAGGAAAACATACCTCCGGTATGATTTTTTAGTTTTTTAAGCGGTTTTCTCACCGGTGACCAGTCTATCCACACGCATTCACTCTGACGGCGCACCGAGCCAGCGACCGGAGAGGCAGCACTACTACCAGCCTGAACCCGGGAAGGAGAGCAGAGGGAGGGGGAGGAGGGAGGAGAGAAGGTGTGTATCTTTCTCTCTCCCTTCCCTCTCTCTCTTCTCTTTGTGTGTGTGTGTGTGTGTGTGTGTAAGCAGTTAATTAGTAAATCCCTATTCGCTGTGCCTCGGGTCGGTTTGTTTTCCCCGGTCGACAAGCCGAGAGGAAAGAGAATTTGAAGTAGGATTCGACCCGTTTCCGCTCCCGTGTCTCATATATGAGGTCTCTCTGTGTGTGTGTGAGTGTGTGTGTAGTGTAATTGTGTGTTTGCGACTGGGTGTGTTTTTTCTTTCTCCCTCTCTCTTATTCAGGGCTCTCTTCGCTGCTACAAGAGGAGCCCCTCCATCGCATCCCCCCCCCCGCCGGCTTTGAAGAGTCACAGTACTCACCACCCTGTTGACCTGACCCTAAAAGTTACTCACATTGAATTGGGCACCAATTCCCCAAACAAGCAATGAAAGTGGCCACTTCAATGCGTTTCCAGTGCCAGTGCGACTGGGGACTGATGTGCCTGACAGTGTTTTCTATGACACAAAAACCTTCCACCTACAGCTAAAGTCGGATTGAAGTCTGAGACTAGAGGAATCACTGTGATTTCCTATGTGCTAAATAAAATGCTACCTAGCCAAAGCAATATTTTCTTCGTTTTCAATGAATATAAAGGAAACCTTAAACGACACTCACTAAAGGTCGAGCCCCACCTGTCAGTCTGGCTTAAGTAAACCACCAGGAGGAAATTCACTGTTGTTTGTTTGCTGTCCCTGTAGCAAAATCCACGCTACAGTCAAACAAATCGTCTTCCTTCAACTCGTGACTTTCATCAAGTGTCTGCATAAATGAAAATCACACACCCGCACACGCATGTAGAGCAGAGGAAAGAATGCCCCCGCTCTTGTGTGACTGAATCAACTCTGCCCTTAACCAACTTTAATTATTTAATTGATCCTCAATAAGCAACTTAATAATCAATTAGGTAAACCAATGAAACTCGCGTGAGTGCAGAGAACCAGTGCTAATGACAAGGTATCAGGGGAAGAGCGTGGAGATGGAAGCATGGGAAAGAAGCTGGAAGCCACACTCGACTGTACAAAAACACGGTGAGTGTGTTTCAGTGTCTTTGAAAGGTTTATTGATTGATTAAAATCAGTCGTGAAGCAAAATATTATTAGCTTCTGTCCTAATCAGCAATTAGAAAAAAAAGGCTAATTGGCTCTAATTCGCGCAAAAAACACAAAAAGAAAGATTTTGACAAAATATTTGGAAGTGCCAAAACCACTGAATGAGCGTCAGCAGCACAACATGGCCACAGCTACACACACACACACACACACACACACACACACACACACACACACACACACACACACACACACACAGAGTCCATACAATAAATTCAGCTAACTACACCCGGACCTCTTTATCGCCCTCTGGTGTCCACTGTTGATCTCAGCCTTCCATCACAGCTTGTTAAGCCTTCCAGCAGACACCAGTGCTTCTCAACTTTTTTGCTCGGATTTTTGGCTCACATTGCACATAACGTCATGCTACAACGCCAGTGTATGAGTGTATTTGCTTGTGCGTATAGCTTTTGTCTTCAATGTACATCAGCTTTGTACAGATGGGCATGTCAGGAGCAAGGACACTCACACACTCTGCAGATGAAAGCTTCGCCAGTACTCTGAGTCCCCTGAGGGTCATAGCAATATTGATGTGACCACTGATGTGTGTGTATGTGTGTAAATATTGCTGGTGCATGTACATGTATACGGTGTGTGCTGCATTTCTCCATGTCACCTCTAAAATCCAAAAGGGCAAAAGCAAACAGAGAAACACTGAAACATGCCAGTAACCTCCAGCCACTGATCTCAGACCAGCCCGTTCATCCATGTTTTTTTTTTCCTCTGAATGATCTCTGCTCAGCAGCTGGAGTGTCTGAGCCTCTGACACCTGGGAGGTATATGTGACAGAGTGGGGAGGCGCTGCAAGAGGATGAATAACTGACCTATCACATCCCCATTGACTGAGTTAATTAATATAAGTAGAGCTGGGGATTCTTAGCTCACTTTTCACTGTATGGATTTGCTGTCTCCTCACATTTGGCATGTTCTATGTCTATTCAATGCAAACTCAATGTGTTCCGTCCTGCGGCATGATCATGACAGCTAATTTTGGTATGCGAGGCATTTTGAGAGGGCAGATTTTAATTGTGGCACAACACAAGGCCTCCCTGTGACTGACTGATATAAAATCTCATGTGAATGGATGTCAAATTGCTGCAGAGTGAACCGTTAAAAAGCTCAAGCTCTATGCTTTTTGAGACTACCATACTTATTGGCTTCTGTGCATTCTTTGCTTTTGAAGGAGGCTAAAATATTATGTTTTGGGGACGTTGAGTTAGGAGAGGTGTTGGCAGCAGAGAAATTAGAAGTGGGAAGAGCCAAGATAGAGAGAAGGGACAAGGAGGAAAGGACAGGAAATCCTCATAGACTCTTATGCATGCAAACACTCTTCTTCTTTGAGGTTGAAAGACAAGAGAGAGAAGTGTGCGTATCCGTATGAGTGTATTTGTGCACGTGTGTGTGTGTGTGTGTGTATGTAGGAGGGGGTGACACAAGCAGGACAGACAGGAAGACAGGCAGTAGAAGGTGGGAAATGGAGAGAAAAGGAGGGGAAAGAGAGCAAGAAAGAGCTCCACTGCCTAGTCTTAATCTGAGCTGTTCTGATCAATAGCCCATTTCCCATTGTTGCCAGAGCTGTTCGATCGCTACACCACGGAATTAACACACCCACTTTAATCTAGGGGGAGAGGAGTGAGGGGAGGGAGAGGAGGGGGAAGGGAAAGAAGGGGGTTAAGGGGGTGAGTGAGGAGCAGCTGTGGAGGCATTCTCAAATGAAATCAAATCTAATTGTTATCACTGTAGCTGCTGCACTTATTACTACCACTGTTACAATTATCCTCCGACCATATAGCTCTTCTTTCCTCCGTCTCATACCTTGCGTCCTGTGGTGTAAACTGGACGTAAATAATCCAAATTAGTGTTTATTTGTTTCATTTTGCCAGCTGTAGATTGGATTGCTTTGGGAGGTTGGAGGGGAAGAGTGCGGGGAGGGTTGTTGATGGCATTGAAGGCTCGGCCCATTCCTCAGTGACAGAGAATGGGCTCTGTGGTCAGTTATAGTGTCCTACACATACTCCAACATCTGGGTGTCTCAATTCCTCTCAGCTGCTGTGAGGTTGTACCAGCACGGCTTCAATAGGTATTGTTTTGTTACGAGAATGTGTTCACAATCTTCTTATTGCTGGTTGTGTTCCAGTTGCACCATTTTTAACAAAAATTCTGCCAGGCATCTCAGATCCTCAGCTTTAATGGTGGGGAACGCACCTAAACACTGCAGAAAAATACTCTGGATAAAGTGTTATGGGAAAAAACCCACACTTTTATACCTTTTCTTTTTAACCAGAAATAGAAACTCCTGAGATTAAGAATGTTTTTTGCAAGACCTACAATATTTTTCAATAGTGAGAGCTCATGGAGAAAACCTACTCAAGCATGGTGAGGACATGCAGGATCCACACAAAAGGGTCTACCCTGGTTTGAACCCTGGATCCCATCATGTGAGGCAACCGCGCTAACCAGTCATCCACTCTGAAGATTGCTTACCCGTTATAAAATATCATTCAGAGAAATTATTTTCAGCACGTGCTTTAGTTTTTGGTTTTGGAACTGTTTCACAGTACAGTAGTCTATTTTCTGTCTTACTTCTGTTGACTAGTCGTGTGGATAGCTTCGGTTTTTGTGGCCTCATATTGAGCTACATGTGTCTCAGATTCCAACCCAAAACAATGGAGCTGAATGGAATTACAGCTGTTCGCTGACAGTGATGAGAAATAGGAGAAATAAAATTTAAGATCAATGTCTCTTCCCAACAATAAGCTGCTCAAAACACATGAAGATTTTTCATTATTTTCTATGCTTTTCTTATTAAAACTGGTGAATTTTCCAAAGTAACGTAACCCTTTCTCTAGAAAAGTGTATCCCTTTGTATCTCTACTTTTTTACAGACTAAAATTTTTCAACAATTAGTAGGTTTACCATCCAATAATACAATAATACAAGGGGAAGAAGCCCCTTGGCTCTGGTTATTCCTTGAATTTTCCTCAAACATCATAGTAAAATCCATGCTTTCCAAACTCTAATAATCAAAATACAGACAATAGCTGTTGTTCAGCATGGTTTTAAGTAAAGAAAGCAAATGCTTTAGAGACAAATGTCCTAAAAGCGTATAGTTGCCTTTTTCCCCCCCAATCACTAGAGTAGTCACAGGTTCCAAATTGTTCAGTGTTAACATCTGAGTGAGCTGATCATGTCAAATTCTTGACTGTGCAGAATTATATTTTGTTGAAGTTGAAAAAAAACAAACATGTTTTTGTGAACCCTCACCTATAGGGTGCAAAACTCTGCAGCCCTGTGTCCAAATACGTGACTAAAATGATTTGCAGCTGATTGCCTGAGAGTTTCTTCAAAGATGCACCTGCGACTGATATAGATCGCCGGTTTTCCAAAAGTCAGATACTGTGAGGGCAGTTCAAAAAAACACAGATGGCAATAATTTGAACAATGTAGCTAATTGCTAAATAGCACACAGGGACATCATAGCAAACATTTTAACAGAGAAATGTGGCTGTTTTCGATGAATGACAGGTGTGAACGGCAGGGAGGTCAGTTTAGCACTCTTTCATGGAGCCATGCTGTTATGATATGAGCTTGGTGTGCTTTGGCATTATCTTGTTGAAATAAGCTAGGTCTGCCATATATTAGATGTCTGTTTGGCAGCATTAGTTCTCCTAATGCAGTGTTCATAGATATACATATAGCTCACGGTAAATGAATTGCACTTATATCTTGCAACTTTAGCTTGGGTCTATAAAGAGCTTTATAATGTGTTTCCCATTCACCCACTGAGACACAGGCTCACACAGCAGTGGTGGCAAAGCTACCGTATCAAGTGCAAGAGCAACATGAGGAGTTCATACACTTTTAAAAAGTGTGTTTTTGTTAACAATCTGGATGATCCAGCTCAGAGGATACAACCCAGAGGATGTGTTTTCCACCTCACCTCTATCTATTTGGTGTACCAACAGAATTTAATGGAATTTCAGGACCTTATATAAATGTGTTTTTGACATTGTATGGAAGATTAAACTTGCACTCATGGACAGAGTGTTTCAGAGCTCATGTATTGAACTTATATTACTGAACTGTCTTTTCTGGCCAGTGCCACATTAGGAGCTATGGTGGTTAGCATTGTTGCTTTACAGCAAGAAGGTCCTGGGCTTGAAATCTGTGTGTAGTTTGTGTGTTCAACCAGGATGTGCAGCAGTTTTTTCCAGGTGTTTGCTCACAGTCCAAAGTTATGCTTGGATCAGGTTTACTGGCGATTCTAAAATTGATGTTATCTTATTGTAAAACTTAATTTTTTTAAATTTTTTTTTACATTTTTGATCTGTTGCCACTTGATATGTTGTTTTTGTACTGTTTTCAAATAAACATGCATGGAGGTTTTAAATGATTTTAAAATCACTGAATTCTGTGATTTATATTTTACATTTGGGTTACACATCATGTATATCTTTGAGAGTCATTCATGGCAAGCTGTTGAAAGTCATTTGGTCAAACTCGTTCCAGTGAAACATGATCCAGAGGATATTTCTTTGAGCTACATAAGACGCAGGTTAAGCTGTCCAGGTGAGTATATTTTGAACTGACGTTATAAAAGAAACCAAAGTTAAAGCCAAAGTTTCCCTTTTCAAAACAAAGCTTTCACAGAGTCCTTCTTCCATTAGTAAAATGAACAACCTTACGTGTGCTTTCTCAGTAGCAGCGCTTGAATTTAGCTGTTATAAACTGGAGTCTACAGCTTTGGGTATTGCCAACAGAGACTTTGCTTAAGGACTTCCACTGAGACAGCTTGAGGGAAAAACACAGCAGAGAATCTCTTCCCTTCCACCCGAGGCTACCACCCAACTTTTCCTTCAATCTATTCTACTTACTCTAGTCCTTTTGAAGTCATTTCATAACAGGGCAATTTTCTTGTTAGCGTTTGGCTTTAATTGTGGGTAATTAAGCGTGCTCCAGCAGTATAGAGAGCGTTGTTCGGAGGACTGGGGGGAAATTAACCGTAGTTCAGCTGTGAAATATGGGGTTAAGTGGGAGACGGGGTAAGGAGAAGAGAAGCCGAGTAGAGGGGTCAGTGACTCCAAAACAGGCTTTAAATTGTCTAAAAGAAATGCTGCTTTAGGTGCAGCAGAAGATGGCAATGATAGAAAATGAAGCAGGAACACAAATGGATAGTTTTAGTAATGTTTAGCAGGGCTGAAGAAGGTAAAGCAGGAAGTGTGAGAGAATAATAATGACGTGAGAGAGAAATTAGTGTATATAAGCTACAAGTTTAACCTCCTAAGACCGAACTCGTTCATGGCATGCATTTTTAATTTCTCTTTGCTATTTGGGCTGATTGGGACCTGATGAATGTTAAAACAAAGAATTACCTGATTTTTTTTTTTTTTACCTGAGCCACATATGAGGACATTCTTTTTAAATTTTGATCAAACAGTGGCAGTATAATGTTCTCGTAAGTGGATTTTGGTTTAAACAACCCAAATTCTGATGTCCACATATGTGGATGGCAGGTCCTAGGAGGTTAAGTCTATGTCTGAGCACTTAAAAGGAAGTAAAAGTGTGTGTTAGGACAGACACTACATTTCAGCAGCACTTGCATGTCAGAATAGATATAAATAGTATAAGGGAGTAAAATCTGACTTGGGGCATTCAGGGATTTTAAAGTGTTTACATTCAACAAGTACCAAAAGTATCAATAGATGAAACTGATGCAAAACTATGGACACTTCTGCTTCTGTTCATATATATTATAGCTGGTGAAACGTTCAGCATCAAAACTAGACTGCAGATAAGTGAGCAACAGTGTTCAGGATGCCCCCCCCCCCCAAAAAAAGTGTAAAAGTGCATTTTAACAATTTCCAAAAATTTCAAGCAACAAAGTGTGCACACAATCAAAACTGTGGATAGCTCTAGCTGTCACCAAGTGGATTATGGACTTTACACAGAGTGACCTTTGATTAAATGCACCACCTTACCCTTTGCATCCGTTAATACTTTTATTTTAACCCCATAAAAGCTATAAACATCGATGCAGCTATAAAGCAGATGAGGAATGATTGGAGCCATTGACTGTACTGTCAAATGCTCTGTGGATAGGGACTACCTCCGCTGGGCCCTTTATGAGTGCTTCATCCCCCGGTGGAACTGGCTTCTCTGACTATAATGAACCCGTTAAAGCCTCTATAAATATTGGCTCCCATGCTTAGTGATCGTTTGAATTACCTCGGAAATAGAGCACCGTTTGCAAACAAGTGGCTGGGCGTTGGAGGTGCTGAAGCTAATACTTAATCAATGGAGGGGAACTCTCTTGGAGTGGGCCCTCGCAGAGCCTTGATTCATACTGTGGGTGCGGATATAATGTTGTTTAGAATAAGCACAAAACTACCATATTGATTAACACATTATCAGTGTCAATAGGAAAGGGTTTTTCAGGAAGAAGTGAAAACTGCAGGGGTACTGGGATAGCTGTGTGGAAAAAAAAAAAAAACACGAAAAGACTGCAGTGGGAACTACACACCTTCCTGCCAGCCCCTGAGAGAAGTTCAGACTTAACTCTACGGCAGGGTCACTCTCCCATTGTTGGGTGCCGGTGTTACAGATTAGTTGTGAGTCCAGGTTCTACAAGCCTAGGAAATCAAAACATTTCCCAGTTCACAAAAGGAAGACTCCCCGCGTGATTAAGGAAGCTACGAGGGCTTCCGAAGCCTTAAGCGAAGCACCCTGTTACATTTCAAATACTTAAAGGAGAAAAACACTAAGTTATGTGAAGACTTTCATATGATCAATTTTGTACATATTTTAAAAATGAGTTTTTATCTTTAAACTAAGCAAACACAAACATTAACAGAAATACAACAACAAAAAGCTTTTCCTTCTACTTTTAGTCACGCAAAAGTTTTCTCTAATATTTTAACAGGTTTCTTTCTCATTGGTCGCACAGATATCACTGATAGGCAGCAGCTTGGCAACCGCAATGACGTGCATTTATGAAAAGTAATGATTAATATGACTCTAAAATGGAATTTGTGCATGTATTAAAGATTAATTTGGTGGGGTTAAAGCTCATGTTATGGAACGTCTTTGGGTTCTCCTCAACGATTTATAGGGAAAACCAATTTTGTCACATCTTAGCGGCAAAAACATATAATCAAATTTGCTCTCCGTTTAGATTTAATGCTCTCAGTCATTTTCTGGCTGTTTGCGCTGTTTTTTTTTTATTACACGACTTCAGACTATCACCTAAACACTGTATATTATATATAATCTAACAACAACAGCAGCAGTCTGGCTCGCTCACTTGTGACTGCATAGCTAACACAGACATGGAGGACATTTCTTATTTTCCTAAATAATTCCTGGGTGCTTTATGTCTGTTTGACACAGACATGAATATGTCCACGTAAACTCTTCTACATTCTTAGATTAGCATCTAAGAGGATCTGTATGATTAATAATATTGATTGATTCATAATTATGCATTATAGAATACATTATTATTAATCCATAATTCCTTAGATAAATTAATTGCAAGCAGTTGCATAGGCTACTGAGATGTGCACACGTGTCCATGTAAATGCATCATTTCAAGTGTATATTTGATTCAGATCAAATGAGAAAACCGCCAGAGCCATCAGTGTGATGCTTTTGACCTTGTGTGACGTGAAGTTGAAATCAATGCAAAGGTCGAGCTGACAGTATCCAGGCTGCCCTTCAGGCCACTGTGGACCCACAAGCAGGGCAAAGTGTGAGAAACAATTTTTACACAAAAAATTTCCAGGAGTGTTTTTCAGCACAGTTTTCCCACTATTGAACATTAAAAACACCACCTTGAATTTATTTAAGGACTGGTCGTAAACATTATCATACTAAAACTGCACATGTTCAGTTTTGTGAATGTGAAGGACTTTTAGATGAAAAAAGGTTATACACATGTAGAGAAAAGGTCCGTGTGACCTTGACCTTTTGGCCGACCTTCACTGATTTGTAACTAAAATTAACACAACAAGAATGCATGAAAAAAAGTATCAAAAGTGTTAAAAATTCCAGTGCTGTGTGAATACACAAAGTCAGGCTGCAATCCTGCATCAAAGCAGCAGCTGCAGCGTGAACATCAGCGGGACATCAAAGATTAGAGTCTCATTTCTCTGCTGTCTGTGTTTGGGTTGTTCTTCATAATCACAAAAAAAAAACCCCCAGAGCACAGGATGATGCTGGGATGTTGAACTGTGTGAAATTCCCTTTCATCACAGCATCCACACATTACACTTGACATAATCCAAAAGATAAACATTTTTCAATATGTTAGACGTTTGTGAAGCAAAGTATAGGATATACACAAAAGGAGCTGCATGTGCATTTTCAGCTGGTAAATTCTTGTGGTTTAGCTTGACGGACATAAACTATACGCCCGTGTAAACTTCTAGAGGTGCAGTTTAGCATCTGAGAGGATCTATATGTCGTTAGCCACTTTTACGATTAATATGAATCCATAATTACATGCATAAACACACTGGAATTAAAAGCACGGACTACTGAGATATGTTCGCAAGTGGACACTCTCCTTCCGGGCTGAACAAGTTTTTGAAGCGAATATTTTCATTTGCCAAGTTCGTGTTTCAGTTCCCCGACAGCTGCTATACTCTCCACCGCACATTTGTTTACCTTCATCCCCTCTTCTTAACGTCTGGGTCCCTGAAGCCGCTGTAGGATACAAACCCACGAATTCAAAGCATAAACACGCTTTCACTTTAAAGCAGAAACCTTTTAGGAGTTGTTGCCGATCTATTTGGAGGGAAAGTACCGCGTACAGCGCGCTGTTCGACAAACTCCGGCGCACAAGCGTACACAGCCTACATCAATCAATTTCTGCAGGAGGTGCGCATGTTTCCCTCGCACTAAAGTGCATTATATTTCTCGTGGGATTCTTATCCCTGACGCTTTTCTCCATTATTAATGCCACTTGTCTGTAACAGAATAGGGAAGTAGGATGCTTACCTTCATTGAAGCACCTTCATTGACTTGTCCGGCAGCTCCTACTTAGGTTGATGGGAATCCTGTGGACGTGCGCAGAGGACTGGTGGTAATCGAGCAATTTAACAGATCGGACAGCGAATCCTTCCTCCTGCATTAAACCACATTGGTGAAGCGTTACTCTGGCATGACGTATGAGTGGCAATATGAGTGAATACCGCCCGTAGGGCGTCAGAAAAAAAATCAAGATGAGTGAGATGAGCAAACAGCGCGCCGGACTATAGCGGGAGAAAAGTTATCCTCGGAGCAAAAAAAAAAAAAGTTGACGAGAAAAAAAAAGGAACTCCAATCTGCTTTTGTCCGAATTCTGGTATGATATAGTTTACATTAGCAATGTTGCCAAAACATGAAAAGGAAAACAAGGAGAAACGGTCAGAGGTGCGAGGGGAGCGAGCGCGAAAAGGTAGAGATCCGGGCGCTGGGAGGGATGTAAGGATGAGAGCGCAGAAATAAGGGGGGAGGTTAAAAAAAGAAGGTGCTGAGCCTGAACCTCCACCTCACATCAGCCCGATTGCATTTAAGTTTCTATCAGCTTCAGACGGTGTTCTGCACGTGTTCATGTGGACGTGAGACAGAAAATTGACCCACACAGTGAAGAGACCGCACGAGGAAAATATATGTAGACGGGTGGTGGCCAGAAAGCGGATCGATCGGGTTATAATTTTGTCCAAAAGTCGGGGGAAAATAAAGTTCATGGAGGAATGAAATTTAAAAACAGATGGCGAATCCCGTCGCCCCTAAATAAGATTCGATCTTCGGGAATGGAGTGTAGATAATATTTGGTTGGACGTTTGATGAAAATGACGGATTTTTCATTTTGGACAGGTGGGGGTAGATAGAGTGGAGTGTGGTGGGGGGCACAGTGGAGGTGATGGAGGGTGGATATGATGTGTCTAGGGACAGAAACTAAACTTGGGAGAGGAGGACGCAGTGTTTTTCCCCCCTTCAGAGTCATCCAAGGATCTCATCCCCTTTCTCCATTTGCCCCCAGTGTGCGCACAAGACCCCCACACCTCCTTTCACTTTCCACCACACCGCAAACAGGGGTGGTGGGTGAAGGGAGGAAAAGGAGAGAAAACAAGAATACCAAATAAATGAGAAATTTTCGTACAGGCCCCGCTTCCGTGCGTTCCATGCTAGCAATAACAATTAAATATCGACCGCTTTCCCGGCCGGAGAGAACCTGAGATACCCAGAGACTGCCAAGTACCGAGACCCCCTCCTCCCTTCCCCTTTCCCCCCATCTTCCACATATGCACTCACTCACACACTCCCTCACTCACTCTCCTCCTTTTCTCGTCATCCCCTCCCTATATACCTCTTTTCCTTCTAATCCAAGTCCATCAGGCCAATCTCTTCTAATTTGGTGTATCTCATTTCTCTTGATTCCATCCCACAACCCATTTCAGCTCCACTTTTATCATTGCTGATTTGGGGGTGGCCTCTCGGACACACTCTCATTTTCTTTCAGTGCAAAAGGACTTCCTCACACCATGCATGTTAGTTTATCAAAATCAATTATGGGATTGAGATTCGCGTCGTTTTCTCCCGCCTAGATTTTAGAGCTAAGGCTCTAGCCATTGCAGCTCTTTGACAGTGTTTCCTGGTGAACTCTTTGGTTTTCCTCTATGGGGTTTTCATTTTATGTTTCTGGTGCAAAAACGTGTGAAGCTCCTTGCCACAATTTTCAAAATGTAGAGGCAGGTCAAGAAATTAGCATGACAATTGGGTGATTTGGGGCTATGAGATGATAAATAATGAAAGGGTGAGTTCATGTCAGATCCACTTGGCCGTTGAGAGACCCTTTCTTGGGACTGTATGGTCTTCTTTATGATGAATTAATACACTTTTAGCATTTCAAACACAAAAGCTTAAAGGATAAAAGTGCACAGGCACTATTGACCAAGTGTGTTTTTGGGGCGTAGGCTTGGATCTTTCAGTGGAGTAGGTGACTGCACCTTTTTGGCATTTATTTGAAAACCTCTATGGATCCTTGTGCAATATGATGGCCTATAATCTAGCGTTTTATACCCAACAGGGGACAATGGAGTCTGCGGGTTTGAGACTTTAGACCAGAAGACAAACAGGTAGGCTCGATTCCTTTCCAACAAACTCCTTTTGTTGATTGACGGGGACCCTGGATTTGTGCAGCTCGTGACAAGACTGCCAGAGGAGTGGCATTATGTTGGACTTATAAGTCTTGAGCACGTCAATGCCAACTTTCCAAACGAACTGCACAACTATCAAAAGTTTCTCCATCATTGTCGTTGTGTCTTCTCTCACTCCTCTTTATATTTTTTTCCGCCTCAGAACTTCTCTCTGCTCGCACCCAAACCATTCAATTTCTATTTATTTCACCCCTCCACTCCTCAAGCTCTCCCACCCCGCCACCCAACACCTCCCCCGTCTCCCTCATCCTCCTTCTCATCTCTCCCTTTTCACACCTCTCCGCATCTCCCCGCTCGCCATTAAAACCCATTCTTCCCCCTGTTGTCGCCCTAATTCTCCACCCCGCTGTCTTTTCCCTTTTCCTTATACTTCCCTCCACCTCGTTATCTCCCCCATTTGGCTTTAATTAGTTAATGCATTAATTATCTACGCCCCAATACCTGCACCATTAACATAGCGTCTCCTTCCCGTGGCTCCATCACTGCCTCACCCCGAGGCCTCTGGGCTGGAGATGCCGTATGGACACACGGCTATAGCCGCGCACACGCACAGACACACAAAAACCGCCCTCTCTTTCTCTCCCTGTTCCTTTTTTACCCCATGCCTCTTTTTCACTCTATTTCTCGCTCTTCCACTCTTTGCCCCCTACCTATTTCCCCCCAAGTCATCTCTCTCCCCCCGTCTATCTTTCTTCTGCCCCCCTATACTCTCCTCTTTTTCTCTCTGTGCCTTGCAGTCGCCTCTGCCGGCTGGTCTCTCTCCCCGGCGACGGAATTATGAAAAATGCGCCCATCGACAGAGCGCCTCAGCTTCGATTAGCCGAGATGGGACATGACAGGCCGCGATCAATACTTATACCGTCCTATAACGTGTCAACTAATGAATCAATCTCGGCTAAATTTTCCATTTTTCAAAAGCCGACGCGAGAGACTGGAATATCCTCTTTTGTAAAGATATTATTATCGATTTCGTCGGCAATTTGACATCGGGGGTAGTTAATTCCACTCTAGAATAAAATTGAAAACACTTGAGATTGAAGTGAGAGAGAGTGAGAGAGGGAGTGAGCAAGAGAGGAGAGAGGAGAGGAGGGAGGCAAGGGCAGGCAGGAGGGGAGGGGGAGACGGCTGTTGACTTGATAAAAGAGAATGGGAAGATGGAAGGAAGGGGAAAGGGGGTAGGAAGAAGAGATACTACTGGTGGTGTTGCAGAAACAGCAGCAGTCTATCTATCTATCTAGCTTTAAAAGCAAAAGATAAAGGCAGATCTACACAAAGGTGGATAAAATTAGGTGTACAATCCACTTGAAATAAAATCTGCCATATTTGAGAATCTTATGTGTGTCTCTATTTTGTTAAAGATATGTTGAAATAACTCTGTGGTTATTTTTGATGATGTTTCCTGTTATTTTCTCCATGCCTAGATTTAGATGCTAGGGCAGATGGATGGTACACTGATTAAATGTTGTTTGGTATTATTATTATTAATTTTTTTTTTTTTTGGTGCATTTTAAAATGTTACGTGGTAAACTTTGCAGTGAGTTACCATCCGTCAAGTAACGTTTATGGACTGAAGAATCACTCGCCTGTACAAATGAGAAATGCTCTTGGAAGTGGAAAGTTGCTTTTTAGCGATCATTCATATGACAGTAGCTTAAGATCACTTCAACAGCACTCTTAACACGTGCATTTAATATAATATAAGCAAACTTGTGCGCATGCCATTCATGTGTGTGTGTGTGTCTGTGTGTGTGTAAGCGGAGACATGAGAGAGGCAGAGAGTCAGCATGTGTGTCAGAGTGAAATATAGATGGAGGAGGCCGGTGTGTGTGAGGGTCAGCGAGGTGCAGTGTAACTGTCGACAATCACAGCCTTATTTACCTGTCAAAAACACTATCATCCCACACAGCCCCAGCCAAGCAATTTCTGCTGTCTCTTCCTCCCTCCTCTCCCTCACTCTCTTTCTCTCCCTCTGTCCCTCTCTCTACCTCCAATTACAACCTAGAGGGCTATTTCTCTCCAGGACAAAAACACTCCCCGCAAACCCTCCCTCTACTTTCCGATAGCCCCCTTCTCTCTCCCCATCGTTTCTACGCTTCTCTCTTTTTTCCCACTCTCCCCCGTTCTTTTTCCTCTGCTGAGAGCTGGAGAGTGGAAATGAACAAGCTGTAAACACACACCACTTATCACAGTGTATGCTGTTGTGTATTTGTTGGTGAAGGCTGGAGAGGTGAAGGCTGTGGTATATGAGGCCAGAGGTGTTGGCTGCCTTAGCAGATGGACAGACGTGGAATAAAGATGCACAACAGGTTGAAAAGCAGTTTGATCAGTGCACTGCCGGTCACTCTTGACACCCTTTTGCTCTAAAACTGCAACTACCGAAATGTGCGTGGTTACAGAGAATGCTGAATATTTATACAGACGCTGTGGAATAGACCTTGTGGTGTCTGCACTTTTATACTGTCTGTGAGGCTCATCTGGCCTTAAAGGATGTACTTAGCTGTCAACGTTATGTGCGTTTCAGACTTTTTACACATCACAACTAAAAGCTCAAAATATTAAAAAGACATTTAATAAAACACTTCTGTTCTTTAATGACAGGCTTTTTGTTGTTTGTTAAAAACCAGTTCCTGGTGATGTAAATATTCTTTCATGCGTATTAATCTGGAGTGAACAGGAGTTATATTTGTTAAAATGGCAAAAGCATTACTAACCTCAACCTTTAAAATGGCTAAAAGCAACTGCATCATTACATTAAAGATACATTTCCCCAATCACATTATGAGGCACATCATAATACTGTAAACATACTAGAAACATTAGGATGTATTTACTGTTTCCATAGGTTGTAGCATCCAGTTTTGGCCCTACAGCAATGTCAGTTGTAAATGGGATCATAGCGCTACACCGCAGAGACATAAACTCTACCTTATGTGATGCAGATTTGTTAAGTGACCTGGTTTGGGAAGTAATTTTGCTTTTAGAGGAAGAATGTGTCAGACAGATTCCTAAGTGTGATGGCAGGTTGAATGACAGTGACAGAAGAGAATAACTGTTCTGTGGTCTGACTGAAAAGCCACTCTGAGGAATTTTGTTGATATATGACTGGCAGATATTTGGGTGGTCTTTTATTTCCTGAACAGATGCCTGTGAGTGAAACATACACATTTACACACGCGCACACAGGAACGCACATGCACGAACTGATAGAAGGTCCCGTCTGTCTTCGTGAGTGGCTCTGTGAAAAGGCCATCTGACAAAGCCATTAACAGGGTGGTGTAATGCCTGTGTCTGTAGTGAGCTGAATGACACAGAAAGACATTTATGGGCAGTGCCATGACAGGAGAAGCACTGTGACATCTGACTGACTGAGTGAGTGGACTGCAAGCTGGTTGACAGATAAAGGCACACAGAGACACCGACACCACCGATACAGCGATGGAGACAAGAGATGGGCCATGGATCACGTCAGAGTAAGGGAAGAGTCGCATGTTCTACAAGGATGCACATAGGATAGCAGCACATGGGAATATGTCAACATAATTTTACTTATTGTATTGACATGCCGGCTGCAAGTTTTTTTCAAATCGATCAAAAAAAAGGGCCAAGATTTCACACAGGTCAAGTTTGAGCACACAAGGTTTCCAGTTAATGGATCACTGAGTGTTGTATCTTGAAATTTCACCACAAAATGAATTTTCATTATCAGTAAGTGTAGCACTTTGCTGTAAATTATGGGGAATTTCGTTGCCATTTTAGGATTCAGAGAGAGAATGGATTGGCCACCACAAAGAGTAAACCAGAGAAGGCTGTAGAGAGCGTTAGAGACAGTGAGACAAAGAGAAAGTCCAAACAAAAATGTAAAGTGGGAGACAGAGACAAAGCATGAGACCGAGAGAGAGAGAAAAAAGAATGATCTTGAATTTAGTGTGTGTGTGTGTGTTATAGTGTGTGCAGCCAGGGCAGCAGACAGAGGCAGCTAAGCAGAACCAGCCAGCCCTCACAAACCAATCAGGCCTTCATTAGGCTGGGCGGGAGGGATCGATGGCCAGCCCGCATCAATTAAACAGCACCCGCACCGCACTATACACACACATACTCATTCTATCTACTACCATCACCACCACATACACACACCTTCCACACACGTGCCTTTTTTGTTACCGCAACACTGAACATAAGTGTGTGCATGAATACAGCATATAAGCATATCAAAACTAACACAAAAACAAAATCAAAACACTATAAATAAATGGGCAATTGATTTCTAAATATATGCAAAAAGTGACTGTCTTTGAATTATACCTGTAGTTACGATGGCCTTCTCAATGCCATGTTCTCACACAAACTGAGCACAGAGTAAAGGTTACTGCTATTATTTCTAATCTATTCACCGTAAGTTCAAGAAGATAATTCAATATTCCTTCTTGGAAAATATTTAAAAAAATCCTTCTACCTATATATAAATAAAAATAAACTTTCGACTTTTCACACAGCAATCACACTGTAACCTGTCCATTTGGTCTTTCATCCCCGACATACTCTCACAACATCGATAACACCCAATTACACACAAGCTCACACATGGTGGGTCTTGAAAACACACAATTACACGCGCTCCGGACACACTTTTTATTAACACTCAATTACACACACGCATAAATCACTGACGAACCGTGCACCCATGAGTCCCCACACAGACATTTGAGGGATGGATCATTTTCTTTTTTTCATTCTTTTTTCTTCTTCTTCTGCAGCTAGAAAAGAACAAAACATTTTTAGAGGTATATACAGCAGAAGGAAGAGCACCACTGCAGGCAAAGTTGGAATGATGTGAGGTTGTAAAACATTTGTTAAGTTTATCTTTGGTTTGAAAATACAAGACCATGTATGTATAACATATGTAATAATATGTTATTTGTCTGATAGTGTCCCAAGATCAAAATTCCAGTTCAAACAAAGTTCACCTTCTGAATAAAAATAATTGTTGGATTTATCACCAAAATGTGCTATAAACCTTTACCAAGGGGGATTTTATTGACTCTCTGTCCCACTGTGTTCCTAAAATGCAAAGATATGGTGTTTAGATAAAAAAAAAAACAATATGGGAAACAATATGGAGTCACTGCAGATAGTCTGGTTTGGGAATCAAAATGCTTTATCAAAATATTGTGTATAACATTACACCATGTACCTGATTTACAGAGTAAGCAGTCTGTATATCAAGCATACAGCAAGTTATAAAATTCAACATATGACGTTTTGTAATACACTCACCTGCCTCTTTGTTAGGCTATTCAACTGCTCATTAACTCACATATATAATCAACCAATCACATGGCAGAAACTCAGTGCATTTAGGCATGTACGTAGACATGGTCAAGAAAACCTGCTGAAGTGCAAGTCGAGCATCAGAATGGGGAAGAAAGGTAATTACAGTGACTTTAAACGTCCTGTGGTTGTTGGTGTCAGATGGGGTGGAAAACTGAGGCTACAATCTGCTCAGACTCACCATATTGAACAACAGAAGATTGGAAAAACATTACCTGATCTGATGAATCTCGATTTCTGCTGCAACAGAATTTGACGTAAATAGCATGAAAGCACAGATCCTCCTGCCTTATATCAATGCCTCATATGGTGCAATGGTTCTTAGTGTACTTCGAGTCCCTCAGCATGTGAGCATTATTTAAACTCTACAGCCTACCTAAGTATTCTTCCTTACCTGTCCATCCCATATTCTGATTGCAATACTTAAAGCAAGACAACACACCACATCAGAAAATGCAAATCATCCCAAACTGGTTTCTTGAACATGATAATGTACATAAATGCACTCCAATCCAATCCAACAGAGCACCTTTGGGAGAAGAGGCATCAAGGTGCTTTATATTGTAAGATAAAACCCTACAATAATAGAGAGAAATCCCCAACAATCAGTCAATTCATTATGAGCACATAATTGGTGAGAGGAGCAAGGAAAAACTCCCTTTTAACAGAATGAAACCTCCGATAGAACCAGGCTCAGGAAGGGGGAATCATCTACTGGTTTGGAGTGAGGGGAGAGAGACAGGACAAAAGCAGTGGAAGAGAGTCAGATTATTAATAATAATCTCATCAGTATGGGAGTATATACCAAAACCTCTGAGGAATGTTTTCAGCACCTTGCTGAAAAGGGGGTCCAACTCGGTACTAGCATTAGTACCCAATAAAGTGTCCCGTGAGTGTATATTGCACTAATTAATATTGAATGTGAAGAACGTTGCAAGATTTGCCAACAAACATGATTTCTCACACACCCCCAACAATCAATATTAAACTATGAAATGTATCCTGTCACATGTTATCTTATCTGTTAGCGCACTAGCTCATATTTTTAGGAGTTGGTACTACTTTGAAATCTCTGGGTGAAAAGAAAAAAAACTGATAGTGTCATTGTGTATTAACTTACTAAATTGCTGTGGAGACAACACTTTGCTCTGTGTGATCATCTGTTCAGCTGTAATGCTACACTGCTACATGTGCTGCACACTGGGAATGTTGTAAACAATGAAGTCAGGGAAACTAAGTGGACAAATTATGGGATAAGACCATTTTTAAATAATTACCCCACAGGTGATTTTTCTGCATTATGTATGGGTGTACGGAAAATGCTTGAATCTATAAATAGCACTATCAATATATGTGTTATAATACTGTATATTAATCAGGATTTAAAACCGCCTGTTTCCTTCTGTACATGTTGTCATCTGCAGTGTTTAAATACACTAGGAGTGACACAATTTAACCAAAATTTGCATACCTTTTAAAGGTCTTCTGATGCTGATGATGGTTTGTGTAAAACAACGGTATTTGCACTGCATAGAAATCTAAAGTATCACAAAGATTTTGCTCTTTTGTTTCAGCAAAATCAGACAGAATTCAGGATTTGTGATTTTTTCAATCCACAATACGACTACAGAATATTTTACATTACAGGACCTAGAGTTGGGCTTTAGATTATTATCAAAATGAAAAAAAAAAAAATGATAACCAGGCTTCTGCATTTCTTGTTTCAAAAATTCAGTTTAAGACCTGTAAAATACAAACGCTGTTACCATTTCTGATTTTCTATAAATCCTGTACTTAATATAGTGATCCGTATTCACAGCACCACCTATGTACTGCAGAGAAATCACAGAGATTTGAATTTTAACCAGCTCAAGAAAACAGAAACCTATTTGAGAACAGCTAAAAAGTTTACACCAGAAGGTCCTGTGCCTTTTCCCTGGACAGGCTGACACAAGTTTCCCCACAAATACCTGCTGCGCTCCTGCAAAAGCAGCGTGGCGAAATATTCAACTCTAAAATAAATGTGTCTGTATTGGACGATTACCGGGCCACGCTTCCTGAGCCCCGCGCGTCACCTGCTCGCCGTGGCATTGACACGTCAGTCTCCCGCAGCTAACGCAATGTGACAGTGTTGAGATTATAATATCTGGCCCGTATTACCGGGCATTAACGCCATTATCGCGCTCCGCCCGCTCAGGTGGGCCACTCCGGGACCAAAAGAGAGAGATCAGGAAATTGAGAGAAGGCGCTGTGGAGAAGGAGGGAGGATAACAATGAGATAGATGAATTTGAGAAAATGGAAGAAGCAGTTTAGATTCAGTAAAGGCCTCTACAGTTGTGCAGAGGAGGTATAAACATCTGACAATCAAATGGGGAAGATGGGGCGTTTGTCTGATTTTATGGCATTTGTGCAGGATGCGTTCAAAGAGGAACTGTGGCTTATTGTGATACTGCCTGTGGCAAGTAAACCATTTACTGAATAATGATGATGAAATCTGCCATCCACATCACCAGAGTACAAGTGTTCGGGAATGTGTGTGTGCTTGTTATGACTGAGGAGGGGCTGCCGTGTGGTATAATAACAAAGAAAAAGGGTAAGAGGGGGCAGCCCAATTGGATAAAGCTATTCTAATAATGAACAGCTGAACAAGCACCATCACTTCACATGATTTAATGTTTACACCATGCCACGCCTGGTTTCATATCGCTTTTCCAGGGCCTTCATTTGTTTCACCCAAAGAAAACACTTCTATTCCACAGCCTTGTTGTTTTAATTAGGGAAATTAATAAATAAGAATAAATTAATGTGGCCTCCTCGCCTCCTCCTGTACCCCCCAGAACAGTGGCAAGCACCATCGTCTGCCTCTCCTGCTCGCTCGCCTGCATGGGATGTATTTGCATGCCATAATTAACGCTTAATAAGTAAGTGATTCATTATGATTAGCGTGCGGATTCGCCGTAATGGCCCCTCTCTGTGCTAGCAATCAAACTCACTCTGTTTATCCACACATAAGCCCCCCTGATCCATCTCTGTCTGCGCTCCCCCCAATCTACATATCCACCACTGTACTCCATTCTTCTGGTCCTGAAGCTGGGCCATTTATTGGGCTGCTGGTGGAGGTCTCTATCAATCTGAGTGTCATTAGGCAAGCTCGGAGGAGGAAGGGGCCCCACTGTCATCAGAAAGTGGCGACTGTCAGCAGACAGGAGGATCGCTCATTTTTGTGATGAGGTTTAGATGTGGAGGTCAAAGATTTGTTTATGTATGAAGGAATTAATATATTTACCAAGTGCGGCAATAAGTTGGTAGAAAGAAGACTTCATGTGTCAAGGGATCACTCATCATCCCTCATCAAACCCACAACATAAACAAGAATGGGATTCATTCTTTATGTTGTAATTTTAGGTGTGAGGTTTAATGGGGGAGCGCTCAAGGAGTGTGACTCTTGCAATGTGATGAAAGTCTCATGGGAGCAGTTTGTTTATCGCTTCGGATTCACAATGGAGGTGTTTAATACAGCACTGATAGCTAAATTAGATGAGCAATACTAGTGATACCACTTCGGGCCTTTGTTAGTAAAGACATATGTATAGTGAAAGACCCATTTGGCATTGTGATCATTCTCACCAGAGTTCCCTTCCCAGTGCAACTACAGTGAAAAGGCAAAAAATACTTGGAGGTAGAAGCAGCCGATGATAAAGGTGTTCAAAGTTTTTCCAAAATGACCGCAGTTAAAAGATCGTCAAACAAAGGACCAAGATATGTTCAGATGGGGATAAAACCGCACACATGTTGGAAACAGTTTTTATGATTGTGGAGTAGTCAGACTCGAACGTCAAGGAAGGTGGTAGGGAAGGAGACATTTCAGGTTCCCAGAGGTGAGCAATTTATTTACAGTGCGCTCCATACATGAAACTTAACAAAACTCAAACGTACATGGACGCGGTAACACCACTCACCTCTCCTCCCTCATCTGAATCAGCCCGAGACTGCCTATATATAGGGCTATCAATTTTATGATCGGCCATTTCATTCTTAAAAAGCCAGCAAAGACTGAATCACTTCCTTTTCGGTTAAAATAACCCCATACTGTAGAACTGCGTGTTCGGGGGGCGTGGTTTAAGTCGACATGTTACTGCTACTAGCTGCCATCGTGTGTTTTTTTGAAAGTGATGACGCATCGACGCAATCGATTGCGTAATCAATTTCCCTTCAATTAGTTCGGCCAATACCACTCACTTTAACTGAGGGACCTAAAACTCTACACAGATGACTAAAAATGACAAAAACCTCCTCACACTTCTGATTCGCACATTTACACATCTAAACGGCTCATTATATAAAGAAAAAAGATTCAACAAATACTTTAGACCTTGAAACAAACAAAAGGAAGCATTTCTATGGAAGAAGAAACCCCTCCTCTTAGTTCGACCTGCTCATGTCATGTCTGACATCATCAGCACTTTAAAATGAGGAAATGCTATTCGGGCCTTTCCCCACACCTGACCTACATGAAGACTGAAAAGAAAGAAGAAAGTAAGTATGCGCAAACGACTTAATCTGCAACATAATAAAATATAAAGAAACATGTAACTGAGAATTTACTTCAATTTGCCAAATGTTAATTTTGTCGGCAACAGAATGCTTACACAAACAAACCCGGGATAGTAAGTGAAGCAATGTTACTTTGACAATAGCAAATGATAGCAAATAAACAGAGACAGAATAATGTGCATAATGTGTAAAAAATAAGTCACTACAACTGGGACAAGTGGAGAGTATCACAACTGCTCGTCCACTTCGTCACAATGATGAATAAAAAGGGAGCAAAGTTAACATCGTGTAAGAGTCACAACAAGAAGCTGTTGAGATTGTTGTTGTTTTTTTTAAAGAATAGCAAGTGCAGCATCACTGTTTGATGTCTGAAAGTAAATGCCAAGTGGACTTGTTCTTATACAGCGCTCTTCTACTCTACCTGTGCACCTAAAGAGCTAAAAGATAGATTATATGGCAAATCAAAATTCATACTCCTTGGTATTTATAAAAAAAATGTAGCCTATAGTTGACCCAAAGCAAATACTTCAGCAGTAAGATTTCTCCCACATTTGCACTACATTAACAGGTATGTTTGCCTTGTCCTTATGTTAAAAGAAGAATTTTAACTGTTTCCACAAATTTTAACCCAAGCCTAACTGATTTTGTGCTTAAGTAAACCTAAACCGCAGTAGTGTCAGTGGATTTATGTTGGCAAAAAGGATCTGTAAGATTTCAGAAGGTGCTGACAATTCAGTTGTCACATGAGTTACAAAAGATGTACACTATTTAATACTGAGGCTCAGTTTGGATGAGGTACCTGTTAATACAAAACCCCATACAGTCTTTTTAGACATCACACTACCTGGTGTGTATATGTACTGTACATACACACACTAACACACATACATGCCCTAACAACCTGAGCTTGTTGGGGATCTACCTGAAGATACACTCATTGGGCTTTCTCACCAACAACTGCACTTGACAGCAGCTTGCTTGAGCCATTTTGTACCCTTTGAGAAAGGTTTGCACTTTCCCCCAGCACCCCCCTCCCCAATACCTCCTAGAATGTTCATTGCCCAGAAAATAATTTCTCTAGTCATTTTAGTGCCTTTGTGAGCGGCAATCAATTTCTCTTCTCTTCATGATGGTCCCGCGTGTGGGCACAGAAGTTTGACCTTCTCTAAAAGATCTATCAATTTATCCGTCCATCCTGCAACCTATCCATTAATGTTTTCATCTTTCCCTGTTGTTTTTTTCCCCCCTTCTCTCTGTGTGCTGGCTGTTGGGTGGTAAAGTGGCTTTAAGCTCATGTGCTCATCAAGACACAAGGTGTGTGTTTGTGCAATTATACCGCAGTCTTAGAGCTGGACCAAAATCAGCTGTTGGAGAAAATGAGGGTCATTTTGACAGAGGAGAATATGCACTTGAGACAAAGGGAAGGGAAGCCCATTTGGAACATGGTGATGATGGTGAACCCTGGGAGGGGACAGGGTCAGGCTAAGGCTAAATGACATATCACATTACCAGCTAGGGGTCACCCAATTTCTCCCAATCTAGCAGCAGCATTTCTGTGGCAACAGCTCTGTTCAAAGCTAATGTCTCGTTTATATGTCTGTCTTTTAGTGTTCTTCTATTCTTCTGAACATGAAATCATCTGATGTGCTATAAAAAATAAAACCAGAGTGTCTTTGGTCCGTAAAATGACTTGAGAAAAAAAAAAGTGTGAATATAATTGGTGTACTTTTCAGCAATTTTATATTTTACCATACATTTCTCTTACCAAAGACAAATCCTGTCAGTATCAGCAATACTGATGAAATTACCCAAAGATGGATATAATCGATGATCACATGATGTTGTTTGAACAGCAGCACCTTACTGTGTGTCCGTTCCACTGGGAGAGCGCTCATAACATAAAGAGCTTCTAAGATGCCTGAGAGGGGTCGTGAACCCAGGAAGTAAAACCAGGTGACAACTGCTTCAAAACCTCCTGCCTAGAACTTAAAGCCAGACAACAAAGCATTTATGACAAATAAATGATTTCAAACTGCCCAAAAGTTTGTTTTCACTCAAGACGTTTCCAAAGAGACAAAACTGTCTTAATTGTTAAGGTGTTTTCCTGTTTAAAATACTGATATAATCCCTTTAAAGATACTATTTAATCTGTGCTTTATTACTTACCTTTCTGCTGGGCTGTAAGATAAATAAAACTTTGTTTTACAGAGCCTCTTCCTCTCTATGGGCCTATTCTGCTGCATCCTCTGCATCTCACCCATCTCCCCCCCAATCCCCCCCACCTACCCTGAACCTTTCCATTCTCATCTCTCTCCCTCACTCGTTTTCTCTTTCCCTCATTCACACTCCTCGCTCTGTCCCTTCCAATCTCTCTCCTCCCCTTGCACCCCCCCTCTCTAGCTCACAGGACAGTATTATATATTCCAGTCTCATGCTTTGCATGATTTGGGCAATAGATGAAGCCATATCCCTCTCTCCTCTTCGGGCTCTCCCCTCCCTCTCTCTCTCGCCTTGTTGTTTAATGTTTCAATTTGGAGGAAGCAAACATTCAATCAGACAGATTAACTGTTTAATGCATGTCATCAGTCAAACTGTCTACGAGAGGGGGGCCCCTCGGCCTGGCCTGCCTCCCCCCCCCCAACTGCCGCTACGTCCTTCTCACTCCCCTGCTCTCCTCGCGCACACTGTCTACTCTCATATACACAGGCCCATCCAGGCTTGAGCCCAGACGCAGGGGCATCTGTGCGCATACACACAACCATGCACACAAGTACGAAAACACACAGATTTACTCTTGCATTTACACGCGCACGTCCATAAACACAGACATATGCACGGATGGACTCGCAGACACGCGCAATCATATATATATATATATATATATATATATATGGAGACATATACATATGTATTCATGAAAAGCTCTCTCGCTGATATCCATATCAACTCTTTTTAAACAAAGCAGAAAATGCTTTGGGACATCTGCAAGGAAAATAAAAACGTGAGCGTGTGTGTTTCTGGGGTACATGGATTACACAAGACTTTCCATGTAATTCCAATGCCACGTCTACTGATGTGCTAAAGGACACATCCACTGATTCACTTACAATTGTGAAACTGCTTTACACAATTAAGTCTTGCTCTCTTAACACACAATACACATGCACACACTTTCATTCCTCTCTCTCTGACTCACTCACTCACTCACACACACACGCCACAGGCCAGTGGATAGGGAAATCAAAGTGACATGGAGGTAGAGCAAGGGGGAGCGAGAGATTAGAGGAAATGAAAAGAGTAAAGAGGAAAGAGGGGAAGAGGGAATGGGAGGCCGAGCGTGTTGCAGATGGAGTAGACTGTAAAACAGGGAGTGACGCCCACATAGTTTATAAATGACACCTTATGAATTTACAATGACAACTGTAAACCATGATTTGGGATACCTCATACCGGATACATATCATTGTTTACTTCAGTGTACAACATGAATGTGTATCGAATCGGTGTGAACAATAAATACATCATTATCTTTGGTTTTCACTTATTCTCAGCCTTGTACCCAATTTACCAGTGCTGATTTAATGGCACGACACTGCATCACAAAAAACTTAAGGTATTTTCAAATATAAGGAAGATGAAGACATAGTTTAGGAGTGAGCAAAAATACAGACTAGGCAATAAGAAAAAACATTAATAAGCAATGTAACAGTCGTTTGACTTGTAACAGTAATTTAAAACTAAATATTGACTAAATGAAATTGTCTGCCCACAGACTGGCTAAGTTAATTGTAGTTTTAATTATTTGTAATAATGGTCGATGTCATATTTCTTTATTACATTTTTATGTGCCAGACATAATCTGCTGCAGGGTAAGAAGATGTAGAGTTATAGTTTGTCACCAAAGTGTAACAGCCTTATAAGGTTGCTGACCAGCTGTTTCACAAACAGCCTCACTCTGTCATTTTCTTCACCATCGCTCTTTGTTTTACTCTGCCTCACATTCATTTTTACTTTATCTCCCGGTGCTGTGGAGCATCTCGTGTATCTCCCTCTCTCCCCGACTCTCTGACCACAGCGCAGAGGGTGGCCAAACCTGGTAAGTATTGACAGGGAGCTCCAGTGACACGGAGAGAGCCAGTCAATGCCCAGACACCCGGGGCAGGGGGTCAATGACAAAAGGTAGGCCGCCTGGAAAGAGGGAGCTCAGAAAGGAGGGAGAGAGCTGAGGGGATAGGAGAGGAAGAAGGTTCATAGATAGGAAGGCACAAGATATGCAATGAGATAATACAGCTGAAGCAAAAGACGTACAAGGTGAAAGAAAAAAGAAACAAATGAGAAGATGGCAAACAGAAGAAGGAAGATAAACATGAAGCAGAGCTGGCAAAATAATGAAATGTAAGCTCATAGTTGAAAGGTGTAAACACCAAACAAGACAATATTTAATCATGGATCAGACTCTAGTAAAATGTTGTGACTTGGCTAATATTATTGCCAAAAAGATTTGAACAAGAGGTTACAAATGAAGGTAGCAATGTGGACGTTCGAGTAGGAACTGAAGAGCAGGGATCAAGGCTGACATGAAGGTTCTTGGAGAGTGTGGATGGGACAGCGATGAGATAGGATGCTAGACTAGGATTAACAGAGCTATACAAGCGCACGCACACACAGTGTGTATTGACACACACAGAGAGAGTGTCAGTATGTATCGAACGGCGGGCGGTAAGTGAGCCCTCCTCTCCCGCCCATTCTCTCCTCCATGCTCCTTCTTTCTATCGGATATCAGTCCCTTCTCCTCTAATCATTTCCTTCCTTTTGGCCCTCTCTTCTTTCTAATGCAATTATCCCTCATTCATCCTTTCCTACTTCTTTCCCTCTGTTTATACGACTTCTATCCTTCTCCTCCAGGTGCTACTTGGATTCACTTTCTGAGATTTTCTTTTCTTTCTTGTTTTTAGTGTCTCTTTCCTCTTTTTCTTTGTCTCTCCAGTCATGTTCTGCTAACAACACAGTGTCTACCATTGTCAGTTGTACTTATTGTTCCTGGTTGTTTGCTCTTACCTGGCTCTCTTCTTTGTTTTGATCTTTAGTGATCAGTCTCCCGTATCCTCTCTGTGTGACAACAAGGTTCTCATTAATCAATATCACTCTCCAAATGTGATAACATTCTTCACTGAGCCTCTGCAATCTGGCCAAGAAAAAAACACAAAACGAAAAACATACATTACACTTGTGAACAAATGTAGAGGTGAGAAAAACAACTACCAATTTACTACTCAAGATTTAGCACCGAAAAGGTATGCTACTTTAGGATACATGACCATCTGCAGTGTTTGCCAGGTCTATATAAATATATTCATCATATCCATTTGTTGATAAAGTAATCATTTGATGCTATTTGTCCAGATGTTAAAGTATTTTTGAAGCAGTTAAATCATTTTGCAGTTTTGTTGACTGAAATGCGTTTTGTTTTTTTTTCACAGCTAGCCTGACTTTTCTGTTAGCTGCCTTGTGTTTCTTTGAAAACTCACAGATCAAAGCGCTAATTGCCAGACCTGTTTTTGGCTGAGGATATCTGCTAATTGGCATTGTACCTGCAATGATTGTTGCAGCATTTGTAATTGTGATTAGGTTATTTACAGGTTGTGTGTATTTAAAGTCTGTTTCATTATAAGTTTGCACTGTTTTATCCAAGCCCTGTCATTTATAGGTTTAAAGAGATGTCTAATTTTCATGTATTTTTTTCTAATTCTGCTGAAAGACATCTGTACAGTTAAAAACAAGAGTACTGTGTGAATTTTGCATGTGGTAATTTTAATTATTTAATGAAAAAAGCAGCAAATAACACAATGAAATCCATTAACAGCATACCACAGAGGAATAATGTTTTTGGTTGAATATACATTAATAGGAAATGCACGCTTTGACCTCAGGCTAAAGTCCAGTTAACACTTTCCACTCACTGTTAAAGTGTCTGTAGGTTACTTTGGTCTCAGGTGACGCTTCTGCAGGGCACCATCAACCCAAGGAGAGAAAAAAAATCTCGCCCTCCTAAAGTGAGAGCAAGAAAATGTTCCTGAGTTAGTCTCAAATCCACCAACAGAATACAAAAGATTATGAGGACACAAAGGCTTTACTGCTGTATGCAGAAACAAACATGTTACCAGTCATCTTGCTGCGGACAGTACTCTCCATATGTTCACTTTAGTAAATTTGTTAAATTTAGAATTATAAGCGGACTCACAGAGCAGAAACATGGATCATATATTTCTGGCATTACTGGACCGGATGTTGCAAATGTGGGGACTTCTAGTGAAAGAAGTGTATTTATGTCCATATGTAATAACCTTAGCCGCCTAGGATTTGCCTAACACCTGTTCTGTGTTTGCCTGGAGCAGGCCAAACTGCAGGTTAGTTGCTCACAACTGTACGCAGTCATCTACTCTCTAATACACTGCACTGTGCTTTCACCTTCTCTCCTCCTGCAGAGTTATTAGGCCGATGCTCTGTTCTGCAGCACTTCATTGCTCCTGTTAGGTTTATAACAAGACTGATAAGAATTCAAGGGGAGGGGTATTTCTCAACAAGCGCATTGGCAGACAACCACCCTTTCCTCGCAAATTTGTGAGCCTCGCTTCCTGTATGCCTCGCGCCCGGCGCTCTGCCGGAAACAGATGGTTCCCGGAATGTCCTCGAGCAGACTTCAGAGGAGCTGCGACTAGCCCGCGAGGCGCGTGAAGGAGGGAGGGCGCGCGTTGTCTCTCAGACAAACTTAACTTCTCGTGTCTCTCTCTCTCTGTAGCTCTCCATCTTCCCGCTCCATTAGGATACTTAATAATAGTTCAATGCGATTATGTTGCCACGCAGTGAGCTCTTAAAGCAGATTCAGTTCACTGTTATCTTACTCACTTTACCTTATCATCTAACCTAATAGAACACCGTTGTTGTTTAGACTACAAACAGTGATATGCAGAGCTGTAGTGGAGGCACCTACACAGCATTTTCCCACCTCATAAAATCTGGGGAAAAAAAGAAAAAGAATCCTCTTTTCCCCGCACATCTACATGTCAGCACCAACAGTTCACTACCCCTTTGTGCTATCATTAATTTAAAACAAGCGCACCCTTGATGACAAAGCTTAAGGGTATCTGCAAGAGTCACAGCCATGGGGCCAAAAAGGTGAGAAGTCTGTCAGTAAGCCTGCAAATGGAGGGCCTAAAGTTATTGTTCACCTTATCATTGGTGTCGTTGCTGTGTTGGCACATCCGTAGCTGGAGAATACTGCCAGATTTTGAAACTTTCCTTAATTTTGATGCAGTGATTGAAGACATTGTGAGATGGGAAACGGAGAAGAATTTTTTTTTTTTAATGGAACAGTAGAAACAGAAACTTGGCAAAAGTTAAAAACCAAAAGATTCAACATGTAAAGAATTAGATGGAGGAGGCAAAAAAAAAAAAACCCCAAACAAACCAGAAAGTGCTTCTAAACCAGTGGCTGCATATACAGAGAAAGGAGAAATGCATTTAAGGATTGAGGTACTGATTTTAAAATAATTTAAAGCCAATTTGTTTGAAGCTCAAGTTTTGAATTTAGTCTTGATCAAAAGACTCACTCAAGTTCATTCATTAATCAAGTCATATCAGTCATTTTTTTAAATTCAGGTATATTGCAAACAGCCCCAAACAGAGGTAGGTATATTAGGTTTTAGACTGGGAATGAGAAGCCACTCTGTCAGGTTAAGTTTACTAGTTTTTATTTCACCACCGCATCCCCGCTGATATAAACTGCAGCATGACAGATTTCAGCAGGAAGCATGTCTTGTTTCATGGGTCGCTGATATGACAAAGCTTGAGAAGCTTGGAGTTAATTGACGTGACCTCTTCAGGGTGAGATGTGGTTTACTTGGTTACGGGTTGGTATTTATTGGTTGTTGTAGTCTAACCTTTTTTGTTACAAAAAAAAAAAAAAAACTGGCAAGATAAACTTGGCATTCTTGATCTGCGTCAAACTCAAAGAGTAGCTGAAAGAAGAGCAGAAGGAGAGAGTTTGAACTTGAAGAGTGTGTGCTGCGGTGGTTTCAGCACCTCAGACAGCAAACTTTATGTTCACAGTGGGCTCGGCAAATTCAGCACCGTGGACAGCGAAGCGAAAAACACCGATAAGTGCTGACCTTGGTGAGGTAATCACAGTACTGAAGTTGTGTCATTTACGGACAGAGGCTAAAGCGAAGTATATACAGGAGAGCGACGATTGAAAGATTGGGTGTATGACAGAGAGTGATGCCATGGTAACGAGAGAAATCACGAAAAAGCTAGAGAATTATTAACAAAATCTGTTCAAAAAACCGAATCCGGGTATATTAAATGTCATTTTAAGACGTGGTAATTCCACCGAAGAGTTTCAGCACTTCTTCCACAACCGCCTGCAAATCACCAAACCCTTATTCTGCGAAATGCAGCATATATGCCCGGACCCTTATTCAAAATCTTTCCAAAAGGCAAAGAAACATCAACAAATAAGGAACCCTGATCCATATAAGAGCACCACCAAAGTGAAAGTACCCTCTCCAATTAGCCCACTGTAATCCACAGCTCATCCCTGTCTTATGGCTGCCTTGTTTTACACCCAGTACTTTGATCCGAACTTCGAGGCACCTGACGATCAGGCCCTTTGTTACACAGCACGCTGGGGGCTAATCTCACTGACCCGGCGCAACCTTGACCACCCACTCCCCCCAGCCTTGTGCTTGGCTCATCGCCGCCCCGGACACACACGCTTCCCAGGAGAGACAAAAGAGCCCGCTTGATCGTTTCATCAAACGCGTCCCCGCTGTAAGCGCAAGTGCGCGCCGCCGACCTCCCACACGTTCCAGCAGCGGGGACAAGGGGGGGTCGATGCAACACAGTCAATGATCCATAAACAGGAGCCAATAGGCGAGCGGGTAATGAGGGACTTTATTTGAACTTTATATAACAATAAGAAGCTATATTTGGCCTGCTGGGGAACGAGGCAGATATGGAGCTGCTTGATGGATAGACAAGTAAAGATCCCGAGTCTGCTTTAAGATATAAAGATTGGTATCACTGTAGATTAGCAGCTTTTAAAACAATCAAAACAGACGTACGAATGTATAAATAATAATAATAATAATAATAATAACAATTTCAGCAAAAATGCTTTTACTCTCAGTGCAAAGCGATGGACAATAAAATGCACACAAACACTTTAACTCAGAGAGAGAAAGAGAGGAGAGAAGCACCTTTCACCCCCCCCCCCCCCCCCCCCCCCTACCCCCTTTCCCCCCCCCCCCCTCCTCCCCTCTATCTCTCGTTTTCGCCCCCTCCTCCTCTCCCCCAACTCCCTCTCTCTTTCTCTCTGGAAAAAAAAACGGCAAGGAGGCGCGACTCGCAGGGCCGCACATAGCTGATCAATATTCGATTTAGTTGCTAATTTAGGGCCTTTCTATAGCTGTCATCCCGTGATGTATGAGTCCTAACCCGAGGTCGCCGCGGAAAAGAAGAAGAAGAAAAAAAATAAGAAAAAAATCAAACACCAGTCAACTTTTCACTTAACAATAGAGGGACTTGAATATTATTTATGGGCGAAAGACCCACTTTATGGGTGAATTGCTCCTATCGCTGGTGGGATGATGAAGCGCCTTGTAAGTACATGCCACACAGGCTTTGACACCGGCGTAAACAGACACGCAGGCCGGGGAGAAACATGTAAACACGCGGGGAAGCGCGCCGCTTTTAAAACAGGCGCAAACAGGGAAATATTCATATCAGCAGACGTCAATATTTCAGTCTGACGGAGTTCACGGCGCAATTTGAACGCATGCTTTTGATTAATGGCGTTCGCGTGATAAAGAGATGCCTCCGCCCCGCACTCGGTCACACGCGCGCGCGTGCGCGTGCAAGACGCGCGGTCTCGCACGCGCACGCAGGCAAGTTTAGAATGACACAGAAGATATCCTCTTTGACACGCGGACTAATATTATGTATTATGGGCCTAATTGTTTTTGCACATTGCTTTGCGCGCGCACGCAAGGACACCCATCACATCTGAATGCTGCTGCTTTATTTTGCCACTTAATGTCTTCCCGATCGATCACTGTACTAAGGATGTTATCAATAATTTGAAAGCTTGATTAACTTCAACGTTTCCATAACAATCCTACCACGTTTATTCTCTCTCTCTCTCGAATTTTTAATTAACGGTTGCTTAATTAGTTCGAGATCGTTTGAGAGTGAGATACTTTGTTTTAGGGGGGGAGGGGGAGGAAATTAACATAAAAATCTCTGCTGATAAATTGATATATTATCAGGAAAGAAATGTTGTAGGAATTTCTAGGCGGAACGAGTCATAAACAGACATCCATCAAAACAAGACAGCTTGAGACAATGTATAATTCTTTGGCAGTATAATTTAATTATTTAATGACTATACCATTCTAATTTCTTCAAATAATGAGGTTGTATGTTCTTTCTGCCTGAATTACTCATAGACAAAGAGAACAATGCAGCATAAACAGGAAACTAACTTCCTCAGGTGACAAATTATTTTTAGGAAAAGCCAGCCTGTGGCAACATTCACACTGCCTGTTGTGCTGGCCTGCTACTTGCTCGAACCAGCGTCATCTCACTTAATTAAAAAGTGAATTACCACTTTTAGGGGGAAAGGGTACAGGCAAACTAGAAAATCTGTACAAATGCTGAGCTTTAACAAAAAAAAGAAGAAAAAGAAAAAAACAACACCAGGCAGACAAGCAGACACTGAAATTGTTGACAGAAATTTCAGTATATCTGAGTGGCAATTGATCTTTAAATGCAAGCAGTAGGCTGGCATGTAAACCACTGAATGAATAAAAGGCATTTTAATTAGAGTGATTAGTTAAGGAATCAATGAGCTGGCACTAGCAGAGCTCACAGGGAGACCTGGGATCAGCTAATGGAGCAGTAGAACTCCAAAGTAAGCTTTTACACCCCTGCTCTAACTACAAACTGCTTTTGTTATTGGCTCGTTTCTGCAAGCATAACCTCCCAATCCAGAAAACAAGGGCTGTTTTAAAAAGCCGCTCAAGTGCCAAATAAAACTTCCAATAAATATTAACAATAATGAATGAAGCTCTGGATTTGTTTGGATTCCCTTCCTCGGTGTATTTGAGAAACAGAACCAGTGGCTGTTTATGGCATAGGAGCCACATATGATTTTTGACATGGTCTATACATAGCAGATTCCGTGTGTTTACCAATCTCTTTGCATATAAACTAGAATATGGAGAGTGGGAGTGTGCTTATTGGCTGTTGCCAGCTGCCATGCAGCCTCCTTGTTGTTTGGTGAAAGTGAGAGTGTCATTTCCCCAGACCCTGCTCCCCGGGGATGCCTAGCTCCCACTGCCATCTCCCCAGAACCCCACCAGTTAAACGGACAGGTCATTGATACACACAGGCGAGCACGCACCCCCTCTCTGCCTATCTTTCAATCTCCCTTTGCCTAGATAGGGCCCCACTCCCACATAAAGGCCACATTTCCCTGGTCATTACTGGTGAGTCAAAGAGAATCTCTCACCTCACTGTATGCACAATAATCAGATCAAACCTGGAATTACCATCATTAGAAATATTGCAGGAGGCGAATCATAAGGAAACGACTCTGTGAATAATAGCCAACACTGCCAATGAGAGTTGTAATTGTAAATCTGATTCTACCCCTAAACCACACGCTGTAATGAACACCCGGCATTTTTTAAATGACTCAAATGAAATTGATGCCGATTCACCAAGCATGAATGACAGCTCATATGAAGATGTGTGCCGGGAATGAGATATGATGGGGGATCTGAGAATGTGGGTGTGTGGATTTCGGTTGTGTGCGATAGCGCGTGCGGATAGTGGTGGCCCTTGAATGGGGTGTTTAACAGTGGTATTAATAATCTCCATGATCTATGAGCTCGTCTGATGTCAGTCAGCCATTAGAGAGACAGACTCTCTGTGTTCTCCACACCTCGTTTCCTCCCCCTCGCCCGTGTCACCCCCCCTGAGATAATTGTGTGTTAATGGGTGAGAAGGGTGGGCGTGAGGGGGATTAGAGCCTGGGGAGGGAGGAATAGAAGGATTATCAGGGAGATGGGTCATTGTTAACAGACGAGATGATTAGGTGCAATATGTGGCCCTTCCTGGTCACAGAAACAGAGGCAGAGCTGTTTGGCAATAATTAGAGGTCAAATACTGCACCAGAACGGGAAAAGAATTACAAAGGTGAGAAAGACTGACCTTTTTGTACAAGGCATATCTGAGGCTGTGATAATGAGGGAGTACAAGGTAATAGTTTGCTTGTGTTCCTGTGAAATGGGGAAATCCAAAGCCAGGTGAGGTAGCCTAAAGCCATTTACAGTTCCTAATCTGGGTGGAATGAGCCGTGAGAGGAAGAAGGAACTAAAGTACACCGACTAACAGGTCTCCCCTGACCCTTCTCCAACTCCCGCTCTCCCAACTCTACTTTTCCTCTTCCTCATTTCCTCTCTCCTTCCAAGCCTCCTTTCCACCAATAACATCTACAAAACAAAGTTGCCTGGCATTGACGGGACCCGAGAGGCTGTCAGCAGGGAAAGGAGGGACTCAACCCCAGCCAAGAGAAAGAGGTAAGAAAGGAAATGAGTGTGTGTGTGTGTGTGTGTGTGTGAGAGAGAGAGAGAGAGAGAGAGAGAGAGCGAGAGAGAGGGAGAGAAGGGAAAGGGGGGTGAGGAGACTGAAGCGTTTCTAATTTAAATAAACCTTTTGGCAGACTGAAACTGGCAGCGAGCTTCCCCTTTGCTTGCAAGGAAAAGATGGAGAAGAAAGCAAAAAGGGAAAAAAGGGAGGGCAAAAGGAAAGGAGCGATAGATAGATGGATATTGAGATGTCTCTCTGCTGGTTTGCTTATCCACATGGGAGAGTTAGAGGCCAGAGAAGAGGAAAGGAGAGTGGAGGAATATATAGACTGAAGTGGAATAAGATAGGGAGCTAGAAGGAGCAGAGATAGGACACAAATAATGGGGAAAAACACTGACAAGATACACAGGTTAAGGGAGAGGAGAATAGGAAAGAGCTGTGAAAGTTAGGTAATAGAGGTGTGTGTGAGTGAATAGATAGAGGTACGATCCATCTGTTGGGAAGAGTTCATCCATCCTCCCCCTATTGAAGAAACAAAGAGAAACAAAGAGAAAGAAAGAAAGTAAAACAGGGTTTCTCAGCAGTGGGTCCCATCAGTCTCATCTCATCAAAACTTGGCTGAAGTTTTTTGGATGGCTCCCAGCTTCAATCTACTCAAGGCGCCACACTCTTCTCCGTCACACTGTCTCCCCCTGTCTGTCCCTTTGGCTCGTCACAGCAGTGGCCTGCTTACTGGGCTATACGCTCCTAATCGGCTGCCACAGAGAGAGAAGCTGCCGCAATACAGGCTATAATCTAAAGTCTCACTTCTGAACGGCAGAGGATCCCCATGTTAGTTTGTCTGCTGTTTGTTGTGTTAGACGAGAAATATGTGGCAATAGGAAAACCGCA
>VURO01012199.1:1718-27161 GCA_015108175.1 Pelvicachromis taeniatus
CCCCCCCTTCAACAGATAAATTAGCCTTCTGATAAACTGAGCACATACGTCATTCTTTGTGATGAAGGTCAAACATCCAAGGGAAGTAAAATTAGGAAAAATGTCACTATCAATCAAAACAAGACAACACTAGACAATATGCTTAAATCTATATGACGACTTTTTTTCAGATGTTTACTTTAAGTTGAAATTTAGAAATGTAATTCAGTCGGTGGCTTGACTCATGTCCCTCTGCCAGGGTATTAAATGTTGACCTTTAAATGTTCAAAACCAGCAGAGAGACTGAGCACCCAATCCAAACATTACAGCATCATAAAGTAGACAATCCCTTTGCAATGTTTTATTTAATTAGGCCATAGTGGGATTACCCAGTAATTAGATGAGTGTGTCTTTTGCACTCAGCAGGGTTTCCCTTTTCAAAATTCTGGAAAAAAGCAGTTTGAGATTGTGGAATATACAGCATACACATGTAATACACAGCATTTGGGGCACAAGAAACTACAGAATTAGTAGAAATGTGACTCACTGGACTTCCTGAATGGATCCAGCTACACAGTGAAAACGCTCAGGCACAGTTTTCCATTCCTTTGCCATTTTCACCATGCCCCCAGCATCCAGCACGCCATAGCCAAATAGGTGGTTGAACTCAAGTCCCACGCCATTCCTACGCCACTGATGAACTTCATCATGGAGCTGATTTCTCTTAGAAGTTAGGACTGACAGGTGCTGCATGTCTCTCCATGTAAGGTTAGGGCTGTGATGGATTGACAGTCACGAGTGCACATATGACAAAGGCAAGAGAAAAAGAGTGACAGAGAAGAGACAGCACTGTCGATAAGCTGTGGTACAGATAACTAGAAAAACATAAACACTGAAAGCTTAGTTACAAATAGTAAAAGCAAAAGAAAACAAATGTTACAACTGTAAACATTTCCGATTCATGGGTTTGCTTAAATTAAGAGCTTTCAATTATCTAAACATCATAGAGTCTATGCTCGGAGGCAGAAGGTTGCTTTTGTCTGTGTCTCCCTCCATTATATTGGCTGTGTGTAGTGACAGCTTTGTTCTGGCTGACTCACTGACTCCTGCTGCTGCACGATTCAAGTGTGTTTGGGCAGTAAAAAGGCTTGTGGGTTATTTGCCGCCGGACAGGGTGAGCATCCGCTCCTCCCAACAGCAACATCATTATTGTGTGTGCAAAGCAAACACCGTTTCTTTACTCAACTTCACTATCTGGTGTTAGTTAAAGGCAAGAGAATCTTGTCACCCTGTAACGTGAGAAATGAAGCGTCTGAGAAAAGGAAACGTCTCCCCTCAAGGATTATAGAAGCTGTAATTCTCCAGGTTTCATAATAATGTGTGGGTGGGTTTGCTTAAGTGGTAAATGTTTTCAATTATTTTCTGATCCACAAGGATCCTTTTCTTTAGAACTAATGAAACTCATAAAGCAAATTCTATCCAGTAATGGAGTGTAAATGGCATGATTAACAGATTTAGTATGATACATCAAGGATGGAATCCGTAGATTGCAAAGATTAGCCTCTAGACAGAAATATTTTCAGCAAGTTAAGATAATAAGTGTTTTTTGTATCATCTGGCACACATGGGAAAGTACTGAGCCCTCTTAAAAGAAAATAAACTGAATTTCTTTTAGCCTTGCACTAAGGTATAAAGAGCATTGATAGGGTTATTTGTGCCATTGGTACAAACATACATTGCGTCTGTGCACTGTGGGCGTTAGAGTGAGTGCAGTTTTTCCTTTTCATTCGGCTCACAGTTGCGATAAATAAACAACTCTGTGAAAAGTGGAGAGATTAATTGTGCTCTCAAGGAGTTTAGATGCACACTGATAAAATGTGAATAAATGATCTAAGGCAAAATAATGACAGAGGAAGTTAAAGACATTACTGCAAAAATACATAAAAGCTCAAGGTTGTATTTAAAAATGAAGAGTAACTCAGAAACAAATAGCATAAAAACAAACTGAAGATTGTCCAGATCTAATGGTTAAAATTATACCTTGTGATTATGACTTTCTCCAGCAGAGTGAAGTTGAATAAGGAAACCTAATTATGTTTTTATACAGGCAGTCTGTCTAAATCAATAATCACAATTATTATAGCCCTTTGAAAGGGCCAGTAGAGTACATACTTAGCCTCAAGAGCCAGAGCAAAGACACCAGCTGCCTCTGGTGCTGCTGCTGAAGTTCCCGAGTGCCGCAGTGTGCAGTTCCCATACAGATCTGTAGTAGCCTAAAATAATCACAGAAAAGGCAACTTTATACGTAGAAGATCAGCATGTTTTTTATGGTTCACATGTTTGGGTTTTAAAAGACATTCTTCATGTACAAGTGAAAGAAATAATAACATTATTGCAATTGTAACCTTTATTTTGTGTAGCTGATTTTGCCATTGTTGAAAATATGCAAAAAGATGTAATATTATAATTAAGATTTCATTTTAATAAGTCAGTAATATGTCATAATAATTGTTGTAATATATCTAAGCTACTAAATCAGATAACTCAATATGCATAAAGCAAATCCAAGGGACAAATATTTTTTCTTTATACACGGTACACAATTTCATTAAAGGATTTGGTGAAATCCAAAGAAATGTTGTGGACACAGGGCACAAGGACAAAACCTGTATGAAATAACAGTGATTTGGCTGAAATAGACACAGTTCTGTAGTGGAAATCACTGAATGTGCTTAGCAAGACTTCTGAAAGCCACAAATCCAGACCTGTTACTGAGCCATTATGAAATAAAATAAAAATACAGCAAATGCGGCCGAGAGCTTAAATCAAACATTAGGCCAAAATGGGTAAAATTACAATGGCTGGTCTCCTCGGTTCCTGCTTACAGAATGACGCGTGATGCAAGCCAGTAGTAAACATGCTGTTGTCCTATCTTGAACCATATTGCTGGCATCAAATTAAAAATGAGCACAAATAAAAAAAGAATATATACATGCTTGCATTCAATTTTTTGTATTTGACGTGTTATATTTATATAATTTCCAATGCAATCCTTTATTTAACATGTTTTCATTGTCTTTGCATATATTATCATTATGTTAGTGAGACTGCACAACATACAACGCAAGCATTTTCTTATGTTTCTGAACAAATATAAAAGGAGATAAATGTGAATGATCAGAGTGCTTTGGCTGAACTACTGCTGTGCACACACACTGAGAAAATGTATGTTTAAATCACTGTATAAACATTGTTTTCAATTTTAATTTGTGCTTAATTAGAAATGATAACAGACTGACATTAATTAGAGGGGAAACCCTTGGGAAGATCCATGACTTTGTCAACAGCCAAAGGTGATTTGCATAATCGCTTATGCTGCCTTTGCATAGTTCATTCACAAACATGTTATATAGGATGTTGGTCAATGCGTGTGCATACGAAGACAGAAGAGCAATTATTATCCAGGCATTATCCTAAAACAACCCAAGATGGTCAGGTAATTGTTCTCCATGTTCAAATAGCCTTGAGCCAGCTGTACTTACACACACATGCACACACAACACACACACACAAACACAGCGACATCCATTATGCTATTAAATGCTGGGCTTTACGTCACAATGAGGAGCGATTCTTCCATCAGAAACTCTATTTTTCAGAACCAACCCACAATTACTGACAGCTTCATAAGTTACATTCATGGTATCTTCTGGCTGCGGGGAATTGAAAAGCTATTTACAGTTCCATCTATGAATCAGAAGAGCCATGGTTTAAAGGCATTTAACATCACAAACGCGCCTTGAGTCATCTCTGAATGCTAAAAGATCAGGGGCCGTGAACTATCAAAACATTTGATAGACATTACAGCAAACATTTGAGGCTGTTTCTGCTTTCAGAGCTGTGTAGCACACTGAGATAAAATAAAACACAAGCACACTCACCACTCCAGCCTCTGGGTTCCTCTTGCGTCCATTACTGAATGTAGACGCCAGGGTGGATGAGCAGCTCTCATCATACAGAGCAGTGCGCCCATCGTTGATGGCCGAGTTGATGGAGATTGTCCACATACTTGAGGCATAACCATCGCAGTTACAGTCATCATAGCTACCACCATCTCCTGAAGCCCAGACATAGATGCTGCCTTTCCCTCCACGCCCCTAAAACAACATTATCATCATGATCCTAGTGAAATGAAAGTGTGTCAACAGTTCTTCTCTTTTCCGCTGGAATTCATTTCGGTGAAATGAAAATTGCAAATTGGCGAGTTTAAGGCGCATGTCAGTGTGTGATACTTTGCTTAGAACTTAGAATCCATTAATAACAGGACTCCTGTGTATATTTGTCAATTACTCACTGACAACAAGCCAGTCTAACCTCCCTTGTCACAGGTGGTGGTTTCTTATTTGGAATAATTTCTTTTAGTCACTTCGGGCGTGCTCTTCAGAAGAAACTGCTTTATCACCCACTGCCCACTGAAAGCTGACAAAACTTTCAGTTATTGTGCAATGTACTTTTTATAAGGTTGGGGAAGTCACTTGGAGGAGTGACGAAACATTTCTCCCACTGAAAACGTTACGTCCAGATGAACAGAATCAACCTTTTGGCGTTTAAGCAAAAGACAGCATAAACTTCACTGGCCCACGCTGTCCAGCCCACTGGTAATACATTTTATTGTGATATTTCATGCCTGGATTTTGTGATGCGAGTAAGCATGCAAAGCAGGCAAATCTCTTTAGAAAGGCGTAATATTAAAAAAAGAAACAATGTTATTGATCGCACAAATGATAGCAACAAGAAAAAAGAAAGCACTCAAAAGAATTCAGTGAAGTCTCTATTGTGCACCAGAACTGGCAACTCACACGGACACACTGTTTTGTCCTGTCTCTTAGTTTTCCATTACAGCGTGTAAATTGGCATTGCTACAGTCAAGGAAGGTAAAATGACAGCATTTTATGTCTTTTTTTCTACACCTCATTCTACAAATTCAAACACAGTAAAATGACATCTTTGTTACTGATAGAGTGCCTTGAAACATGAAACAACTGACTGTGGCTCCACGCAGAGAGCATCCTCCTCACCGAATGCTGCACCTGTTCTACAAAAGGCCGACCATTTCCCCACAGAACAAAGGATCAAGTGGAGGAGGAGTGCCATGTCCTACCTTTCATGATGCTTATTTATCTCTTTTTATTTGAAATGCAAAAAGAGGTTTGAGTATTGTTGAGTACACCTATGTGCTTTAGGCCTTCTGCAATCTGTCTCCTGCACTATCCAAACAAAGTGCTTTCATCTGGAACAGCACCCAGCGTATTTAATTCCATTAAAGCCGTGCTGCCTTATTCAGCTGTTAATATGAAATAATGTGCTTCTTAATTTTAAATGTTTCCCTTTGTGCACAATGCACATCATGTTCGGCCTACACAACAGCTTACATAAGTGATCATTAGGATCTAAGTGGCAGATCGCAGAGTGGCTGCTTGATTAGTTGTGTTTACATGATCAGACATTACAGTGAGCTTTGCTCCTGCTCACCTAACCTGCCTGCGACAGGGTCGTTTCAGACCAACCCACACCTGCCGGCATGATGATTAATCAGCCAAGCAACTGGCAGTGGCACTATTAGCATGATGACTGTGTGAATGTTTGTGTGTGTGTTTTGTCCAGACATTGCCGATGTTGTCTGGCCCGAAATCTGTTTGCACACTTACATTGTTGTGATGTGTTGACAAATCATTTATTTTCAAGATTAGTTAGTAATATGTTTTAGGTTAGAGTAAGTCTCTAGGAAGTGTGTTCATGCATGCTCAGTCATCCAGTTAAGGAAATCCCAGAAAAGTGATTATGTTTAACTGGAGAAAGGCATCCTGGACAGGGAGGGATGCTGGTTTGAGTCAAAGAGGCTATTTACAAGGGAAGACATCCCTTTAGAGGACCTTTCACCATCTTCCAGTGTTTTGATTGCAGCCATTCTCCAACTTCCTGTGAATGGTACTTATGACCACTGATCAAGGATTGTGACAGTTTGCATATTAATGATCAGGAAACTGACCTCACGGCCCATTGTTAGTCAGTGGTGTTAGTTTCAGTCATTATGCAAATGTACTTTTTAAGGGTTGGGGAACTCTGCAGTCAGCTGAGACTGAAGAAGCACCTTGGATGAGTGAAAAAATACTTCTCCCACTGAAAACAAAACGTCCAGATGGACAGAATTACCTTTCTGGGAGTGGTGGAGAGGTTAGCACAGACTCCACACAACAAATAGTTTCAAACGCTGACTGCGGCCTTCCTGCGTAGAGTTTTTTGCATGAAAGAGCAATTTTTTAATTCTAAGTCGGCCATGAATGTAAGGAGGGTAAAGTGTTTAACATATAACATGAGGTGCTATATGAAGGTACAGTCAAAATGTGACTAAAGTGGTAAGACTTGAAAGAGTCTATACAAATGTGAATACATTACATTTTATAATGCCCTCGGAAGTCATGAATGCAAGACTAGTGTGTGTGCATGTGGGTGTGTAACTGTCCTTGAACCAGAGATCCAAGATCAAGACAGGTTTTATAGAGTTTTCACTATATTGAAAGTGTCTTGAGAAGGACAAAGAGCTGAATGTGTAATCAGCTCAACAAACTCCTAAACTTCCCTCTGACCTTTTAGGGGGTTTTGGTAATTAATAACATGATATGTTCTTGGAGTAATGTGGCGTGGAGTGAGAGAAGAGTCCTACATTATGGATGCTACAATGGATTGATTGCCTAATTAAATTTTCTGCATGTACAGTGGCTGTAGATTAACATCAGTATGCTGTAGAGCACAGGGTACCCTGAGGGTGTCACCTTTTCATCTTAGCATTAGTATAGTAGCTACTTGTGCCTCACTGTCCTCAAAGAGTCATTTGGTTCACGAGCATCGCTCAAGCAAAAGACAAAACACGACAAAGAGTGTGAGGCCTCTGTGAGTCTGCATTGTAATCGACATGATTTAAGCTGTGCTAAAACATAACAAGTACAATGCTGTCATATTAAAGTTGAGCGATAGATTGTCCGCATACAGTTGCACCTACATTTGCCTACATTTGACAACTGGCTCAAAACACAAAGTATATTTGAAGGAAATGGGGATTGTTATTAGTTCTGTATGAATTTGGCATTTGTAAATCTCAATTCTAATCTGATGATGGGGCTACATACAAATGCTTTGAATTTAACTCAGACTAGATTAAAAAATAAATCTAAACATTTTAAATAATAGAAATAAAATAAATATTAGACTTAAAATTGAACAGAAATAAGTGCACTCACAAATCTGAAATAAAATAAAAAACAAATAATGCAGCGTTTTGTTGACCAAAGCTTTTGTTCGTGTGTGGTGAGTCTTTAGACTACATATGTAACAGCGAGTCAATTAAATATATTTGTATTAAAATGTCTATTGTGAACATGTAAAACATAAGCATCGGACAAATTACAGAATTCTAGAATAATTATAATTATAATAAAGAAGAAAATATAATAAAACTAAACACATTAAACACAGGGCAGCACGGTGGCACAGTGGTTAGCACTGTTGCCTCACAGCAAGAAGGTCCTGTGTGGAGTTTGCATGTTCTCCCCATGTTTGCGTGGGTTCTCCCACAGTTAGTGGGGATAGGTTAGTTGGAAAATCTAAATTGTGAGCGCAAATGGTTGTCTGTCTATGTATGTGTTCACATACATGATGATCACATCCCATTTACTATGTGTGTTAGACTGGCGACCTGTCCGCCCCCACGACCCTGACAAGGATAAGCGGCTGCGAATGGATGGATGACATTAAACGCAATAAAAATAATATTGAAATCTTATTCTAGAAACTAATTGAAATAATAAATTAAAAACAAAATGATCACATCCCATTTACAATTTTGTACTGGTGAATACTCATTTTCTCAAAACCCTGCAGCTGCTGTAATAAAGGACCTTGTGTACTTGTTAGTGCCACTTCAAGGGTGAGTCAAACCTTCACTAGGGGTGGCACTGAAAATTAAGATTTCTTTCAAGATATTTAAAGCTAAGCCAATAAATTGCCAGCACACGTTGGAACTCGCAGCACAAGGTAAATTTGCTCCTTTACCTTGTTCACGCCGTCAGCCATAGCCTGCAATGTGAGTTCTCGGGGTCCATCCACCGTCTTGCCATCATCAGTTGGTCCCCAGCTAGCACTGTAGATGTCAATAATCTGGGGCATGTGACTGATGGATGATGCCTCAATGATGTCAGTCATAAAGGGCTGGTCCAGCATCCTGATACCTGAAAGAGTAAAAGTCTGACTCCAGTTGGGGTGGTACAAACGGATGCCGTCAAGTTGATACCAAAAAGTAAGTATAAGTTACTAATTTACTCATTCAGAATTAAAGAAAGCATAGGCTTTGCATATCCATAGTGTGCAAAAAGTATGACACATTTATACATTTAAACCCTAAACAATGTTTAAAGCAAAACTTTATGTTAGCTGTGTAGCAGAACATAAATCAAACTGTCAATACTGATTTTCACAGTCAAATTTGTTAAACCAAAGCTAAACAAAAATAACAAAATTCAAAATGAAATAAAAACTGGACTCTTGTCCTATTTTTATGTTGAATCTAAACTGACCTCTTCCTATTTCTGTGAGTAGAGACATACCATTTTAACATGTTTCCGCGATGTAACGCTATTCTTCCATAGTGCCCTACAGTATATTTTATAGGAGAAGTATTTAGTGTCTCCCTTACTGAATCACCCTCCCAGCTATCACCAGCTTTCACCACATCACCATCATCAGGCCTGATGTTTAACATTGCTGTCCCCTCATTGTTATTCCTCTGTTGAAACTGCAAGCTTATTATAACACACACCTGCCACCTTGGAGTTGTAGGCGACTCCCACACCACAGATGTTGTTGTTGGCTGCCGCAGAAACCTCTCCAGCACATCTTGTGCCGTGACTGTTGACAGCGGAAAGCAAAGAAAGCGCTTAAAATGATTTGCATTAATTTGCATACATTTGAAAATGATATATTATGGTTTAGGTCCAAGCTAAGCTTTCACATTGTACCCCTTGTCATTGTTGCCTTTGTGTGTGTCTTGAATGAGGATATTGATAACAGCATGGGTAGATTTAGCCATAAATCTATTATAATTAACACAGTCTCTCTAATTATGTCACATGACGATCTGCTTGAGGAAAAGCAACATTTCCATCCATTTTCAGAACATTTATATGAGTCTGAGTACGATTGCGCATATCAGCGTTTTGTGTTCATCATGTGATGCGTGTCTATGTCTCCATCCCGTTACTCCCCACAGGGACACTGCAGAGTCAACCCCTCTTTCCCAGCATGCTTTGCTACAGACAGGCAGCTATTTATAACAACCAGCTGATTAGCCAGCAAGTATTGCCCGACAGTCAGCAACTGCTTCAGTACCAGACCCAAATACCCACTTCTCTATGTAACAGACACTTGCGCATATGTAGAAATATCTGAGCAGATGGAGGTACAGAAGGAGAGGTAGCGAAAGAATATAGTTCCCTTTGCTCCTTTGCTCCATAAGTGTTGTAGTGGTAGTGGATCCCCTGGTGTGATTGGGAGATGGGAGGCAGATAATATGTTATCACACAGAAGGTCACTTGTCCCTGAGAGGAGACTAGACTTGTGGTTGTCCTCCTTTATCTATCTTATCTCCTCCAAGTGAGAAGCTAAAAATAGCCATTGTGTTTTCTATTCTCTTGTGTTGGACAACAGCTCTGTTTATACTACACCATTATGTCTTAATGGAACTATGTGGAGAGAAAATCAATAGAAGAGAGCTGCCAGACTCTAGGGAGAGCACACACGTGCACACAAACACACACTGGGTATGTGTATATAGAAATAGGCAATGTCTGGGCGAGCCTTACCTGTTAAACCAGTCATCTGTGTAGCGCGGAAATGGGAACGGGTCATTGCTGCTGAAGTCATAGCTGGCATCGGCATTCTGAAAGGACCGAATGGATGCATTTACGAAAACAACATAGAGACAGAAAAACAGCAGGAGAGACGACAGGGAAGAGCATTTCACAGTCAAGCGCTGACCTTATCACAGTCTGTTCTGTCATCCTTATGCACCGGTCAGGGGTGATTTTGCATTCTAAGCTTGCTAGTGTGGAAGTTAATCAGGTAAATGTGGCCACCCAAACTGCAGCTCAGGGAAAATTTTGGCATTTTTAGAAATGTTTTCATTCACTTTTTTGCTAAAACTTTAGTATGAAGCAGCAGTGAAGACAGGACACATCTAGCCTGATGTTGTTTTTGTTATAAAATTTATGAGCCTCCTCATTTCTTTATATTTTGTATGGAAAATGGGAAATAGGTGAAGCAGTCTTTTGAAGTTTGTGTAATCATACATGAAACAGAATATAGACACACAGACAAAAGTCATTATTTGGTCTGAATACCTTTTTTTTATGCAGCCTGAAAAAAAAATATATTTCATGCAAGTCAAACTGTATTATCTTTGACATTTTTCACAGATTCCGCTAAGAAAATGGGAACAAACTGGTTCTTTTGGTTCTACTGCACTAACAGTAGTAAATTGTTCAGCCATTGAACTGGTGGTCAGTTAGAAGTACTTGGGTTCTCAATAAGGCTCTGTCCTTTGAGTCCTTTGAGTCCCAACTTGATGCTACAGTGAAAAAGGTTCAACAACAACTGTACTTTTTAAGATGATTGAGAGGTTTTAATGTTTCATCTGAAATGATGGCTCTTTTTTATAAAAGTTTAATTGAATCTGTTTTAATGTCTTGTATCGTTGCTTGTTATGGTAATGTGTCTTTGAACAATAAGACCAACTGAGTAATCTGCTTAAAGTGGCTGGTCAGATTTCAGGGAGGTCTCAGGTCCAGCTTGTAACAGGCAGGTGCTGAGGAAGGCAACCTCTGTCATGTTGTGTTCAGATCATCCTCTCTTTAATGATTTTCAGCTGCTTCCCTCAGATCGTCGGTATAAAGTGCCTGCAGTGAAGACCAAGAGACATAGAGTGCCTTTTGTACCTGCTGCTGTTATCATGGTTAATAACACTAAACCAGAAGTGTTGTTGCCATCGGTACTGCACCTTGCACTTTGTTGATGATAGAAATTGGGCTGCTCTCTCTCTTCTTTGTGTGTGTGTGTTTGCTTGTTTTGTATGGACTGCAAATCAATTTCCCATTGGGATCAATAAAGTTATTAAGTCAAGTCTTTGCTAAGTTTTCATCATAGAACAAATGTTATCTAGACAATACTGATTCATCCCTTAAGATATATGCCTATTTATGCTTGAAAGATTCATAGGTCAGTGCTAAGTGACTAACGCAAATAATCAAAAAAGGGAATTCATCTGAAATTTGTCAGGTAAAAAGATTAGACTCAGTAAAGAAGCAGTCAATGTCCAAAGAAAAACATTGAAAGACCTTTAGAAAGCCTGGGGAATTGTTGGCTTAGATCACTTTAAAAAGTCTGGCCTGGTTCCTTGGAAGCAAAATATAAAGAAATGAGTGGTGGCTTGAGACTTTTGCACAAACGAGAGCAGCACCAGTGACTACAGCACAGAAAAACGTACATCAGCATTAAGCATTATTGTTTAACCTTCATAAAGAGAGGATTTATTGTAGTGCAGAAATGTATTTGAATGTATTCGATTTAGCTAGGTCTCCCTAATAAATTTACAGCACAGTTTAGACATTAATACTTATTTGAATACCTTCCTGCAACACTTAACTACCAATATTTAATCTGCGGTAATACTAAAGTAATGTGTGGTCACAGTGGGGATTTCAAACTGAGAAAGTAATGGCCAAATCACTGCCAACATTTAATTCCACATGGCCAAAAGTAATATGATCAGAGCAAACAGCAGCGGAAAAGCAACAGAAAGAAAATGCAGGCGACACGCATCCGCTGGACAGATAGTAACCCAGTCAACAGAATTATCAGAATAACCATGTCTGGAAGATATGCACACACAGTAAGACATCCTCGAGTAAGCACTACACTTGTTCTTCCTTTAATACAAAATGACCTATTGCAGCAGGTGAAGTCTCTCCTTTACTTGTCACTCTTGTCACTTGGAGTGCATCCTGTTTTGCACTGTGTATTTAGTCCCTGTAACATGGCGCTTTGTGTGGTCATGGAGAAGCCACAGCACTGTTCATTAGCTACAGACCCAAATACATCAGATCATTCTTGGAGGCTGTTTCCATGCTGCAGACTGTGAGCTGTGTAGGCTGGCATTTGGAGGAGATGACTCAGTCAGCAACAATGGAGGAAGAAAAATGACAATAGCTTAGTGACCCAATGGAGAAACACTGTAATTATCACAATGTGGAGCAGACAACTAGAGGACAGTACAAATACTAAGAGCCACTAGGGTTACGTGATGAAGATCACTTCATAACTATGTAATTGTTTAAAGAGAAGGGGTAATAAACAGAAAGGTGAAAGTTACCTAAAGTATTTGTGACATTTGGTTTCTTCTTTTTCCAGCTCTAAGTAGGTATGATGCCACACAAAAATTAGATATAACATATTGTTCAACAAAAAGCAAAGTTAAAAATCTAAAGTTTTATCTTTAAATATCATTATTCAGAGCAGAAACATTTGAAACTAGAACATGCCGTTCCCTAATAGATTTTGAGTCCACGTCAGATGTAGGAGTGTGCCCTTGTTCTCTTTTATTAAATGAAGTGAAAAGTCCTGAGCGCTAGTAATAAATGACACCAGGCCTGTCTATGAATCTCTTCCTGTGCTTCTCAAGCTCTTCTTCTGTCATCAATCAGGCTCTATTCTTTCTCTGCTGTCCTGTGCACAGCAACAGTCGGAATAATGGATTCTGCCGAGCCTCAGCCTCGTCACCTTTCCCCAGCAACCACTAGCTCCTCACTGTCACATGAGCTTATGGTACTTAAGTGAACAATGAAGCAAACTTGTCGTCCATCCACGCTCACGTGGTAGTGAGGTAAGTTTTTTTTTTCTAGAGTCAGCTATAGTAACAATTAGATCACACAGGTTAACGGCTCATTAGCTCAATTGACAGGTGCAAAGCAAGGTTGTGCAACTGTACAACTTTGCAACCTTTTGCTCCATATTTATATCAGCTTTTTGGCTCATGGGCCCACAAGGGTTCTTGGCACATTTACACTATGCCTTTTTTAAGCAATTTTAAATTTGACTGCGGTTTTATTTAAACACTGCTTTTAACTTTTCAAGACCTGAAGTGGTAAAAATACAGAAGATTATCAAATATAAAACATTTAAGAAGAGCTTAAAGATTTTAATCTGCCTCTCTCCTTATTTTACAAATTGTGCTGTTTTCTCCGTCCAAACGTGGGAATGACTGGACCAAGTCAGGGCAAAACTATACATTAGTGGGACCCTTGAGCAATTGCTCGAAGTAGTTAAAATTTGTTTTATTTCCTGAGGTATGTTGGTGATGAAGGGGAAAACTCAGACAAAACTTCCTTATGTATCTCTCTCAGACCCATTTATCATGCTATCAGGACAGATTTCAACAGGCCACTAGTGCTGATAAGCAAATTTATAATCTAGGAAAGTTAATGCATGATTTCTAATGTGACATTGCTTGGAAGTCCTTGGCAAAACGTTTTAACTATAGTACAAGGTCCCAACCAATTTCAGAGAGATTACACTGCCTATTCTCAGTTTTAGTGAACATCATCTTAAGCCAAACAATCTCGCCATTAAAAAAAATATGATATTCCTCAGAAGGGACCTAAAAGGCAACAATACAACATTTCACAAACTTCTATTTAAAAGAGAAAAGAAAAAAAAATCATTATTCGGATCAATTTTTATTTAGAAATCCTCTAAAGGCAATAACAAATTACACCATTGATCGAATTGCGCTGCACTTGTCACAGAACTATGCCCCGCCCCCTATACATCAGCAGTCTCTTTCTTTTGCCATATTGTTCATGCATCGTTTCATTTTTTCTGAACAAATAATTGATCTGACAACTATACACAGCAATCTGTAGTGGGCATTGTGGTAGCCAGTAATTAAATGTTCATTTAATAAAAATCTATGATATGTCCATAAATCAGCACTGTTTGAAATCCCCTCACATTTTAACCCCTTTGTCTCAAAATACTATTAGTCTTTTAATCTGCTTACAATCTTATGTTGATTTCAACCTTTTTGGTGCTAAGGTTAGACCCCAAGGGACACTATAATAATCGTAAATAATTCAGTTATCCTTAAACCAGGCTTATGACTTAGACAGCTATTTAACGTTCTTAATGTTATCAAACACAAACGTTAGAGATCTCATATATGGCAGTTTGCATATCTGATGATTTAGCGATACATGAAAGCATTCGCAAGAGTGTACTCAGGGACATTTGTGTGCTGTTTGATTTGAAGTAGCAAAAGCTAAAGAAATGCATCCGTGCCCATATAAGTAACAGGCTAAATTAACAAACGGCATCACTGTGGTATTTTAAAATGCCATCTGATCAGCCTAGCTTCTTCAGAATGCTTTGGTTGTTTCACGGCACGCCACTGATTTGACACACAGTGCAGCCGACTACTTAACATTACAGAGAACTAATTTACAGGTGGATACAAGTGCTAAAATCAGTATATATACTCTTATGATTACTTCTTTTAGAAAGCCCATTACCCATTTGAAAACCAAGATGGTGGCAATTTATGTATATATGAATCTAAAACGATTGGTTGTTCTAAAGTGCTGGTATGATGTAAATGTCTATCAGTGTAAGTGTTACCCTGTTAATAATAATACTAATAGTACTACTAGTACTACTAATAATAATAATAAATTGATAACAAAACATAGAAGAACTGAGCCACGAGTAGAGGAGTCTTCATGCATTAAATACATGAATTTCACTGAATGTCAGGGGGATAAATGGGCCATGTTTGAACTAAATTGGTTTTCCTATGGTAGAACGCAGATAAATTAAAAGTTAAATGCTGAAATTTATCCAGTGGTTGAATTTCTGTGGTAAAACTGTTGTTTTCTAGGAGGGAAATGACTGCCCAACTGCAACATTCTTAAATCTTAAAAATTTCACGGTAATGGGACTTTTTAAACTAATGGCTGCAGAGGGACAAGCGAGCAAATTCTTATGTTTGTATCCACTTTAGAAAAATTGTTTTAGTTATCTGCTGCACTACAATGCAGCCTCATGCTGTTTCATTAGAACTAAGATAAACATATCCATTGCCATAAAACGGACTATCTATAACACCCCCCTTTTTTAATTCATGAGAAGTGTCATTGTGGTATTTTAGCATACTGTTTCATCAGCCTGGAATGCGCAGGCTTCCTCAAAATACCTGGTTGAGCTGGTTAATTTTGATAGACACGTCAGACTCTGTTTTACTGTTTTAAACAACTGCTGATAACTGAACAATGCTTAACCTGCTATGTGAGCTATGCTAACATTTCTTTAAAAAAAATGTTAACATGTCATGTTCTTTTGTTTGGTTTCTCTCCCTCTTCTTGTTTTCTTTTCTTTGTGGATGCAGTGGCTCATAGTCCCCAAGGTAGAATAAATCAAATATTATCGGTGGTGTAAAGTGCAGTCCTGGTATGGGGTGGATCAAACCATTTTGCTTCATTTGTAAGGGGTGAGAGTCACTATTTTAGGCAACCAAGCTTCAGTCACACAGCCAGTTCATTCAGGCAATTATGTCATTATTATTTAGAAATTTAAAAAAGTGAAATAAAATAAACGTTTCATTCCAGGCTTGCAAGAGCCACCAACACCATTGGGTCCTGAGTTCAACATTTTTCTATAACTACACCGTCCCAGCAGGTTGCCTGCATGCTGAGAGACAAAGAAAGGCAACTCCATACATATCTGTAGGAATTAAATCAGATTCAATGTCTGTTATTTTTGCCTGTAATTTTTAACACTATCATTTCATATTCAGATCTTTAATTTTTTTAATGGTAGTAAAAACAATTTATAGAACTTGTTAGAATATAGTAAAACACTTGAATTGAGAGATGTGTGTTTTTTGTGCAAGAAAATCCAATGAGGCACTATTACTACTGGCACTTACAAAGAAATGTGCCATGAAATTGAACTGTCATGTTATATTATTAATATTTTCGTGATTTATCTTGAGAAAAACAGTCTCACATTTTATTTGTCATATCAAAATCTATCTTGTAAACTGTAGCATTATGATCTTGAAAAGCAAACAACCTAAAACCATTGCATAAGCTGACATTTGTCACATCGAACCAGCTCTACCACATGATCAATTCAAAATAACGACTCGAGATCAACTCAAAATGGTTTTTAATGTTTACTTTGTTTTGTTTTGGGGGCTTTTTTCTAGGTATTTCTAGGTCTATAAAAAAGCACAACAACAATAGCGCCACAGGATTACAGACACAGTGCCATGCACACAGACACACACTTTGGATCTATGCACAGCATGATCCATCAATCCAGCGGAGGATGCTCCCGCATCACCACAGCTGAGGCTGTGTTATTTTTGGGCCACAGCTCATCTCTGTTCACAGGCAAGACATGCAAAGGCAGGCAAAAATGGATGTAAGTTTCAGGATACATGCATGTGAGAGAAAAATCAAGCCACATTTAATAGCAGACAAGTACAAAAAGAAAGCCCTTTGCATCAGGATAATCTCCTGGAAACAAAACGTAAACAAACAGCTTAAAAAAGAGCCAAAACCCTTGGCATTTTAGATAAAAGCATAAAATACCGTAAAAGTCCGTTTTCAAGTAGGGGGATTGCAGTTTCTCTAAAAGGTTTGCATATGTTCACTCCTAAATTGAAGAAGACACCACAATGCAGACACACTGATGAAACTGCACACGTTATAGTGTAATCAGACCGAACCTTCAAGGCCGTGTTCCATTTAGCAATCCCGCTTGTCCTTTAAGGTTTTATCAGTATTCTGGAGATAGAGCATCACATTATGCAGCACCAACTACCCTGGCATTATCTCTGCTTGTGACAGATCGGCCTGCCATTGTGCCTGCTACAGTGCAGTGTGCATTAACATTAAACAGCTTGGCTGGCCGTCTGCCTGCCTCTGCGTCCTCCGGGAACACAAGGAGACTCGGCAGCCATGAAGGCAACTTGGAAAGCACCTGTCACTGGCAATGACAAACCGCACGAAGCCCGTGAAATCCTGGACGTAAACGCCTGCTTCTTATATTAATAGCACTTTAAGCAAATGAAGGAAAGTATGACATAAGCATATGTACTCACATAATTTGATGCCAGGTCTGGATGTAAGTAGTCAATACCTGAAATGGGATTTTTTTCAAATGAATATTGAGACTTATAACATGCATCACAGGGAACAGCAGAATGTCTTGCCATTTTTATATCACAGTTTCACTTTTGTTTTATTAAATTCTGAATGCTTTATAATGAGGATAATGATGAATAATATTATTCTGACACAACTTTTCACAAATTAGCAAATGACTTAAATTGCGCAGTTCAATTTAGATGATTAATGAACTGAGAAAGAAAAAAATGACATGTTAATAATCTCGAAAATTAATATTTCACAATCGCTGGGTCCAGCTTCTCAAATCTAATGAAATAAAATGCAGTTATAACTTTGGACTTTAAACTGGAAAATTGAGCCTGTCAGCTTGGATTCAACAGTTGTAATGGTAATATTCAATATATATACAAAAATGATTAAATTCTTCTTTGTGTGTGTAAAAAAAACCCAGAAAACAACGTGCATGTTAAAGGAGAAAGAGGTTTCAGGTTGTTTTTTTTATTGCACAATGACATGCGGCTGTTTGAAAACCAGGTCAGTAAATCATGATTCATGCTGTGAATCCACTCAAACAGGGTGACAAATTAGTCTGAACCAGTATACATTCTTTATAACAAGTTCAACATATACAAATAAATCAGTTCGATGGATATTTGGAGGTGTGATTAAGGGCTTTCAGACAGTGCTCCTGGCTATAAATGAAGGATTTTATACTCACCGTCATCCATGATTGCGATGGTAACTCCTTTGCCTGTGTAGCCCAGTTGCCAAGCTTCAGCCACATTAAGATCCAGCCCAGGGGTCCCGTCTGCCTGGCCTGTGTTTATCTAATCATTCAGACAATATGGAAAACATCCATGACTCATGGCACCCAGGTGAGCCACCATTAGGAAATTAGTCAACAAGCAGAATGTGTGTATGTGCAGGAACAGGATGTTATGGATAAGGACCGCTTGTGGGTGATGTTGAAAGGAAGGGGAAGTAAATGTCAGCAGATTCATCTGACATACCAGATGAATGAACGCAAGCTTGCTACAGCATCATATTCATGCTCACCAGTTAGTGTAACTGAGGGGAAACTAGGCAACATGAATACAGAGATGAGATGGCATGATATTTGCCAGGCTAATTTAACAAAGAATAACAATGTTCATATAGAAGGCGGTGGGGAATATGGTTGGCCTCTGAGTAATTAAGGTGGAAAAAATGTGGGCTGGTGCTAAAGGTCAGGCTTCACGCAGACAGCTAGCTGGCTTATTACTCACCAGATACCACTGCTTGGTGAATAGAGGGTCACTCATGTTAACTTCAATATCGTTGATATTTCTGTAGCCTCGCTTCTGACGACTGAAACCCTCCTGTTCGATGACATCCTTCACCTGCGGGGGAAAGTAAGGAAAGAAAAAAAAATGTCAGGTCAATGTCAGTTTAAAATCAACAATGATCTCACGCACATTTTGAAAAGATTCATACAAAGAGCCAAATGAAACCCAGGTGTGTTTATGCTGGAACACAGAAGCAATAAGATTCTGCTTAATATGACACTTGAGATGTTGCCTGGGATTGCTCTGTGCACAGGAAATCACAAAACCCAGCTGTGCTCTACTGTACCGTGAAGGCAGAACATCACCTAAATGAAAGAGACTATTCTTTTTCTCCTAATAAGAGGGGCTGCAGCTGGAGCCGGGGGCTCCCAAACTCACCTTGTCAGTATGCTCAAAAGCCACAGCAATTACACTCGCAAGCACGCTTGTGTTTCTCTGAATCATCAAAGAAATCTCAGCGGATGAACAGCTCTGATTTGGATTACAAATGCTTACTGAATGCTGCCACAATAACCATTATCGAGCTCAGAAAGATAACATAGGACAGAACAAATAAATGATTGGGATGAAATGTAGTTGCTTGATTAGCTGGTGGTTGGCATCAAAATGACTGGTTGTCTTTGATAGCCATGTTGTATTTAATTTCGGCTTACACAAATCATAGAGCTAAGAAAACACTCCCATTATTCCACTGCCTTCATCTTTGTCAGCAATTGCGAGGACAGGAGAAATAATAACCTATCAATTTAGTCATTCTAATTGGGAACTGCACCCCATCTCCTGTGACAGTTGAACTTTTTTTCTCTCGATCTCTAAAATACTGTACCCATATTCAGTCACTTGGAAAAAGCTGAATAGGTGAAGTAGAGGTAAAGGAACAACAAGCCACTTAATCTTTTAGAGCATGGCACTGGCTAAACCAAGCCTGAAGAGAAGCTCTCAATTTGAAATTTATTGCCAACACTCTGCTTGTCTTGAAGGTCATATGAACAATGATTTCATTTGAAGGTTTTGGGTCAATTTCTGATTCTCTCTCTTTCTCTGTGCAGTTGTACGTGAGAAACTAAATGTGTTTTTCACAATTTCAAAGCTTCATTTTGAAAAGTGGTCTCCGGCTAAATGTTCCTCTTATGTTTACCCTTCGCAAATTCCCTCTAGTGTGTCACAAAGAAACAGGCATTGTCTGGCGTGTTTACCCGCAAAGATAAGAGAGCGGAGCAGCACTTAAATGTGTCCTTCTAAAATGGCCAATGCCTATTCAGCTGGCCCTCCTGTTATGGTATACCCTACGCAATCATGAGGCAAAGAAACTGTAAATAAGCACACTGATAAATCAGCTAAACAGAAACTAGCCCTGTAAAGTAAGATCTCTTTTTTAAAGTAAGATAGCTGTTTTAGCCTTAAATTACCTTTTTTAATCACAAAATTGCATTCTTATTCAAAGCGGCTAGTGGAAATATCTATATTATCCTGGCTTTTCCTCGTCTTCTTTCCATCCATCAGCAATTTATTCCATTACTTGGCAGGAGAGTTGGTATTTCCCTTGAGACAACATGTCATACTGCCCACTCACAACATCAAACAGTGCCCATGCACTGCCATCACTCTCCGCCTTTGCCACTGCCTGCTCACAATGCTTCAGTTCACTCCAAATCAAAGAGCAGTGCTGGCTGTCTCCTTTCTCACTGCCCTCATTTCCCTCCTGGCTTTTCCATGCGTGCATCTTTCAGGGTCAGGGGATGCTGCTCACTCACAATATTTTTTTTAATGTTCTACATTCCATCTTTGCTCCATTCCCTCTTTTTAATATAGCATTTTAATGTATATGAATATCTCATAAAAAATTTGCATTTCAGTATGGATGGACAGATCAGTGGATAAACTGGGAAAAGGCAGGGAAGTATAGACAGGTATGCACGGAGAGAAATACAAAGGAGCGATACAAGTAGATGATTTTGTTCGGAAGTGGGTCAACACACTCCACTAATAGAATCGGAGGAATAACAGGGTTCTTAGGACACCATTCAATTCACTCAAATCTGCTACTCAATAAGACTGCTTGATAAATGAGTGTTTAATGACTCAAAACAGGTTTAACAGAATGCAACTTCTACTATATACAATGCTTTTTTTTTTTTTAATTTAGGGGTGTGGAATACAATTTCCACTGTAAATGTTAAGACAAAACATATTCGATCTTTCTTTTATGTTCCCAGAGCTGAGATATATTGCTGTATCTTGTGAGATGACAGAAAGATACCTCAAAATTATAAACAGACAACATAAAATGAGACTTGTTGACCTCATAGGTTCTGGAAATCCAAAGAAATCAATAGCTTTGGTGTCACACGTGAGCATGTCAAGCAGCTGATTAAAAACTGGCATCTGGAATGCGGACCTGCCCATATTCGTGCTGTCTCACTTCCATTTGCAGAATTAGCTCGTCAGAGTGGCTCGCATTTATTTTCATTAGCACCTCTCACAACTGCAATTAGAGAGGTTAGTTGATTGTCTGCAGCAGGACCTCCACTTTCACTACATCCAGCAGTGGACAGAGCTGAACACACACAGCTCAGCACACAACGTACTGTATTTATTTAAAGAGCTTCAAGATGTAGCACATACATGTTTTTATATAAGAGAAAAAAACACTGAAACAATTTATCCAATGTCACGATTGTCATGAAATTACCATAATTTACACTTGCATTATAATTGTTATTTTTCAAGCAAAAAGGGCAAATATTTACTGAGATAAATGAAGGAGTTGATGCTTGTCTTCATTACTGTAAACTGAGTATATTTTGGGGTATTGGACAGTTGGTCAGACAAAAAATGAATATGCTTGTGTGACAATGTCGTACAGGACAAGTAGCAGTTACTTGAGATTAAAATGTCAATGAAAGTGGGCGACTTGTAGCATTGACAGAGGAAATAACCACTGGCAACCCAAAGTGGGCGAGTCAGGTCTAAACTAATCTCAACTTTGAGGTTGTCATAAGCCATTAGCTATAAAGCAATGGCCAAGAAAAACATTGCTTTACGTGTTTATGGCCTTATGAGCTGAAAAATTGTGGCAAATGGTAAAATGTATTAAATATTAACCCAAACAATAAGAAGATTACCTGAAAATGAGAATAATGTTTACTTACAGCTATTGTTTGTCAAGAGGTAACAAACTGTATGTGGAAACCAATCATTGTACGACTTATTACCCAATCCAAACATTTAAGCTCCCAAATTAATGATTAAATACTAAACAACGTGCAACAAAAATGTCACCAGACTTTGTAAGAAAGTATATTTTTATTATAAAAGCACACGTCAGAAGAAAAAAAAACACGTTTTCTCATTAATATAGCTGAGCTTTTACTACTGCAAATGCAGAACCACTGACGCGCCGACAAATACAAGAAATGGTCCTGTTTATTTATGTGTGCTATCAAAGAGTTTAGGAGGAAAAGCCAAATCATAAAATACAAAAATTAAATAAAACAAGGAATTAGATTCACTGCAACATTATGAAAAATAAAATCTAAAAAAAACATCCAAAAAATAGTCTGTTAAGTTTTAGCGTGATATTCTGTGCTGGGTTTTGAATTGCTGATGGGATAAACGAGTTTTCTTTTATTTTTTAAATAAAATGGAAAATAAGTCAGGATGACCAGTTAATCTTAAGCTGAGCCACAGTTTATCATAGTGTTGCTGCATAATTACCCTGTCGTTGCGTAAGGACTGCAATTTCTCATTGAGAACTGGTGGTAAAACTGCTATGACTATATACACAATAAAGCACTAAACTAGATGTGGAGCCAAATGATTTTGCTTCAGTAGCTTATTAGAAGTTTCACTTTGATTAAATGAGGGTGATTGTGTACTAGTCTATTTAATTTGTTAGATTTTTTTTTTTTTTGCCTGCTGTTTACCAAGTGATTTGTGAAGTCCTGTCCTTGTGAGAGCGTATATCTGTTTACTTGTGTTTGTTTAGGCTGTTTGTTGGAAGCTGCAAAAAACATTTGGCTTTTTTGTAACGAGCACTGTTTAAGTTAAATCCCTGATTTAGGGAATTTTACGTGTAGAAAAAATACTTTCATGTGACGTGAAAGAAAAGCTATAGTGGTTAAAGCACATGTATACACAGTATTTTGTTTTGTTGACACACATGTTCTTACCCTTTTATCTTTTTGGAGCCGCTGTCTCCTGCGGGCACTGCGTTTGCTCCGCCTCTTCGAAGTATCCTGAGGGTATAAGTGAAAGAGACCTTCTCCGAAGGGAAGCTGAAAAGAAAAGAAATACAAGACAGGGAAAGGGATCAGGGGCAGAAATACAGATGGGAGGGTTGAGGCAGCAATCATAAAGTGTGAATGACAAATCAAAATACAATAGTTCATAAAGGAAAGAGGATAGGAGGTTATCTTCCAGATTGGAACAAGGGCACTGATTCCCTGGCTTTCACAGACGGTTAAGTCTGGAGAACAGCGTTGGGATCAACCATAATAAGTCACATGGGAAGGGAAATGAGATGCATCATCCAGAGCGTTCCCTCCAGCACTATGCACAGATTAAAGACCCCCTTATGCTTTAGTAACAGTCAGGGTGCAGGTCAATCGTCAAAATAAATGGGTTCAGATGCGGCTGTCAGATCTAATGTGAAAATGTGACACATATCAAAGGATTCTTCTTATCTGCCAATGCGCTTTTGTATGAACATTCTGGTCAGATTGAAATGTCCTCATGATATTACAAAATGTAGTAGTAGTAGTAGTATTAGCAGTAGTAGCAGTAGCATTATTATTATCATTGCTTTACATTGGCTGATCACAGATTTGCTTTGCTGTCTTTCTTTTGCCACTCTTTAGGCTCACATTTGTATGCGTGTCCCCTGTGTGTATCCCAGTCTAGTTAATTAAGCAACAAAAGAAGAGAATTCAAACAACACAGACATTGTTTAATGGCGCATATCCCATTAAGACAAATATAGCTGCAGATTACATAACCTGGGAGGCAGTAGACGGCGGGGATGATCTATTGCCTACAAGAAAGCAAGCCATAGCAGAAATAGCAATGCTGCACAACTACCACAAGGATGTCATCAGATTATGATGATGAGATACAAATCAAACACTTTTCTTTATTATTATTATTACTGTGGAGGTGAGAGGAGAAAAAAAACACATCCTCATTCAGAGCTGTGCAGACACCCCTCTGTTCACTGCTACGCCTCACTGACTAAAGCTCCAGCCAATTTCACCCACACATTTATTTTGACATGTGACAAGGAACACACACTGCTAGAGAATTATTTCTATCAGTCTGCCATAAACGCCTTGTTAAGTCTTCTGACATGTTGAAAGGCATCCGAAAATTGTCGAGTTATGTGATTTGTCTCAGGTGAGACAAAGGAGGGCCACGTATGTGAATACACTATGTGCTCGGCAAACGACAAATAAGGGCATGTTTTATATTTTAATGGAAAATTTGTTTTTAAAAAAAAAATGTCAACCTCTGACAAAAAGGGTATCCAACAACGTATCCAAGTAAACTTGCTGTGTGGTTTTTTTTTTTTAATGTGATTTGGAGACTAAGCATTAAGGGGGGCGGGGGTCCAAAACTGTAAGGATTATATCAAACCAGAAGTTCGTGTGATGTTTTGTTCATGTAATGTTTTGTCTCTTCTTGAAGAGCATCTTTCACAGATGGCTCCAGGTGCATCTTCCTTTTGCAGGACACTGAAATTTGATGCGTTTTTGAAATAGAATTTAGCCCACGGGCCGGTGGCAAACCTAATAAACAAGGCCTGTGTTTCAGTGAGAATGACGTCATCAAGTTAAGAAAAAGTGCAATGAAGTCAAACCAGAAGAAAACCAGAAGAAGCTTCTCAGTGTCCCCTCTACTGGGTAGTTTCACTACATGCAGTATATGTCTGGTTGTTCTAAAAGAGCGAGAATGCCCACAAACGTTACCAAACAACAAGAAATATTTCGCGCTGACATTTTAATTTAATAATATTTAATCATTTATCAATTGGTCGGTTTATTAAAGAAAGAAAATAAAAATAAAAACAGTTGCTGCCAGAATTGCGTGATGCTTTTTATTTTATTTTTTATTTTTATCAGAGCATCCCTACCTTTCGGGCACTCTGGAACCCATGTTGTGTTGCAACTTGGTGCGCTTCATCCTGTGCGTCCTCATGCAACTGAACCAGAAAATGGTCCGTTAAGACTCCTTCTGCAGCCTGCGTCGCAAGCAGCAGCGCGTTCAGCAGCACTGTAAATCCCAAGGCTGTCCCATATCGGGGCGATCCAAGCATCGTGTCTGGCTTGTGTCAATATGCCTTGTCTGCTTGCCCGTCAGAGTAAAATCAGTGTATGGGATGCTCCTCGTCAGAGAAGCGAAGAGGAGGAACAGGAGGAAGAACAGCGGGATGTAAAGGTGTCGAATCAACGCTTTTGCGAACGCATCTCCTCGTCGTCAGCTGATGGTGGCACTCGAAGTTGGATTTCACCGAGGTGTAGCCGCTCTTGCCGTGTGCTTCGAGTTGGGGCGGTTGTGTGTTGTGGACCAAACCTGCATCCTCAGCTTTCTAGCTCTCCTCCTCCTCCTCTTCCTCCTCTCATCTGTTATTCATCTACCTTCCTAGCTCGGGTAGTTTCTGCGCGTGACGTTGTACCAATGGCCTCGGCGGGTGTGTCCCGTCGTTTCCTCCCCCGGATGCGCTCGAGGGCACTTTTCAACACCTTAGAGAATTCCTCCTATCGTCCTCAGAGTCGATGGGAATTCTATTGATGGGTAGGCTGTCTGGTGCTGGCCATCCAACTGGGGGGGGGGGGGGGGGGTGAAAGACG
>VURO01012199.1:27181-41875 GCA_015108175.1 Pelvicachromis taeniatus
GTGGGTGTTTTTTTTGGGGGGGGGGGGGGGGGGGGGGGGGCCCCCCAGGGGGGGGGGGGGGGGGGGGCGTTGAAGACTCGTGTGACATATAGTGACCTTTAAATACACCTTTCTATAGAAGTCCTACAGAAAGATTTGTATGACATGAATCTTCAATATATTTCTAAGGCTGAAGTTCTCTTGTTTTACAATATATATGTGTGTTATGATCAGCCTGATCCTGTCTGTGCAGTGGAATGAAAGAATAGTCCCACTGGGCTATAACTGGTCATTTGGAGGTGAGCAGCATGTAGCAGCAAAAGGAGTGCTGGTACACAGGTAGCTCATTAAAGGACTCCCTGTCCTCCTGCTTTCTTGCTGCTGTAAACTAGATGGTGGGGATACAGGGCTGCTGGGAGGTGAAATGAGGGTGGTCTGCATGAGTGAGAAAGTAGAGCAAGATGGGGAAATGGTTGCTTGCTGTGATGCTACTAATTTCCCTCACACAGACAAAATTCGCAGAAGAGCATCATGAGTGCTTATTGCTACGCGGTTATCTGTTGTTAATGCTATAGCCTTTTCAGTTCGGCCACAAGCACTCAATAATGAGAAGCACTCATTGCAATTGCTGAATAAAAATGCCTCTTAATTCATGAGCCGTTTTAAATTCAGTAGATTTTCCATTTAACACAACTTTGCATGCATTTTTGAACATGAGCAGCAGATTGAGAACAGTTCAGTTTTTGCATTTCTTAGTGTCCGGTAATAAGCAAAATATCATATTTACAAAAATACTCTTGTACAAATCATTTCCTCCCCCACCAAAAGTCAGTAAATGTCAAGAGGCAGCATCATAGAATCAAATATTTGTGGAACATAATTAGAACAGCCATACAAATTATGCATAACCTCATTTTGTATTTAAAATTTTCCTCTCTTTTAACTCTGTATGTACTTGTTTAAAAGATACTAATGTACTTATATAATGGCATGCTGTCTGGTATAATATTCGCATTAAATTAATCTGAAAGGTGTGACGAGTGAGAATGATAGCACGGGGATCAGTTAGATGTCTAGAAAATAATGAAGGTGGATTTTCTATAAGTGGATCTGCTTTACTAATCACTGTTTCCATGCACCATGCGGACATCCTCCCACACTCCTGCTATTCTGCAGCCCAGTGATTATTTATTTAGCTTGGGCAAGTCCTTCTCTTCAGCATCAGTAAAAATGTCTTCCCTGCCGGGGCCACATGACTGATCCACATGTCTGTTCTGACTGCTGACTCACATGGACTGTGTCTTGTCCCGCATGTCTGCCTATGTGCCTGACGTGCTGTGGCATCTTCCGCTTTTAAAGAGCAACACATTTTTTTGGCGACTCAGTAACAGTTTTGTGAAAGACATGGACATCAGCACAATGTTTAAATCCTCTCACCGTATGAAGTGAAGCTGACATTACACCTTTGTCTGCACTTATTACACATAGAAAGAGACACATTTTCTTTGAAATGCAAGAAGTACAAACTGTTTTATTTCTCACCTCTCACACAATCAATATAAAGTTACACAATAAATGAGGGTTGATTTTGAATTTAATGTTAAAATTAAGAATATATGTTACAGTACTTTTGTAATAATACACAAACACAATGCATTTACATCATGCTCTTTATCTGTGATTGTTGGCAGTGCTTGCTGTGCAGCTCTGCATCTCCCAAGTGATTCTTTTGAATTTCCCTTGAGTTTTATAACAGTTTGTACATAAGAGATCTGTTCTCAGCTTGTGGGTGGATGAATAAAGTCTGATTTTTAGATGTTTTGTGTAAGTGCATAAAATCCTGAGGAAATGTGCAATAAATTATTGAATCCTTTGAAGAAACATGTGATTTAGCTCATATTAAGGAAGGCATCCACGTTTGTTTAATAATTAATGAAGCAGAAGCTTGTTATCCATTCAATTTGTATTGATCAAATTCTCCACATCTCACTGCAGTGGTTGGAACGTGCCCCCCCCCCAATAAACATGTACTATCATAAGTTAATTAAATCACTCAACCTCTGGCAACCTTTGGAAACAGGATATGTCACAGTGGAATTTAATGTATGATTGGACAACCCTCTATTAAAAACTGGCTTTGCAGAGATGGCATTACATAAATGGAGTTGTTAAAAAGCATTGATGTGTATCTGCAGTAGTGTTGGAGGAGGTGCTGAGAATCATGGATCTTTAATTTTTCATATTTGCCCAAGGCTGTAGAGGAAGCAGGGTGCCTGTCAGAGTTTGGGCAAGAGGTAGAGAGATTAGACTGACAGCTACAAGGTGATACACGGCAGATAATCAAACACGCACACACACACGCACACACAAACACACAATGAAACCCACTGATTGCTAAACCACGACAAAGCCTCTGCAGCCTTTACCAACCTTTCAACCAGACGAGAAAAAACACTATTGATATTTCACACTGAACTTTATATCGTGTTTCCAAAGATAAAATCAATAAACACTGAAGCAACCAAGACATTTACATCTGATTCCAGCTTCTTAATATATTTTGTGCACAGAAATTATGAGTATTTTAAGAATATAGAGAAAATACATTCCCTGTGACTCCTTTAAATGTTGAGCCCACACTCTAAAAATGAAACATTCATTAAGAGAGCAAGTGTGTCTCCTTTTCTTGGGAAACCTATGAAGGAAAACATTAATATATTTGAGTTCTCCTCTTTGTTAGTGCCACATATGTTAGGAGCCACATGGAGGGACAGGCAACGATAGAAATGACAGAAGCTTGTCTTATCTCTCTCAGTAGTTAAGCTGTCATTTCAGAGGCAATCCTCTAACGCTTCCGCAGTGCTGGCCAGCGTTGTGTGATGGGATGTGTCTGAGCGAGTTGGAGGTTATGGTTACTATACTCACATGCAGAAAGTGTCAGCAGCCTCATGTTTGATGGTTTCATTCGCTCTCTCTTCCGTCTCTTTCTGTATGTCTCTCTGTTCCACTCTGCCTATGATATAAGCAGCTACTGCATGTCGATCTGCCCCCATGAGATAAGATGACGCTCTTTACAGGTAGACAGGCATCAAAATTCAGACAACACTGGTCTTTCGTGATTTCACAGAGGTTGCAAGTGATGATTACTTCAGTGTCTCTTCCTTTAGATCTTTCAGTTTGGCTTTGACTGCGGTTCAGGCATGATGCAAACCAAAGTGTAAATGATGCATAAGTTTGCATATGTAAAATGGGATATTTGGTAGATTTCATAGCTCTAAAATTGAGAGTAATTCATTTTACAGACTCGAGACATGAATACGTGGATGTAAAACTGTATTCAGCAGATCTATTATATTCCATCTGAGCAGCTGGAAAAGAGGTTAACAGGGAGCTGCAAGAAGAGGGATTATATGACGCTGGTCTTAATGTGCTATGAGGCAGACAGCACATGGCCAGCTCAGGTGCAAACACCAGCCTGATTTGTCATGGACCACCCAGCTCAGCACTGAGGAAGATTAAACTGAAGTCATCACTCTCTCTATTCTTCCTGCAAAACAGTGTATCATTTAACATTTCCTCTCCCCATCAAAGCTACTGAACTTGTCATGCTTCAATGTAAGTGCTGTTTACATCCCCACAGTAGGTCTGAGGGAGTCTCAGGAAAGCCTGTTCTATCCTTTGGGAAACAGGTAATTCAAGTTACCACAGCCCACAGCTTTCATATGAAAAGTCCAATGGTACACTGCTGTGATGTTTTGATTTTTCTCTCTGTGGGGCGCTAGCTAATATGGTGCTATTGATATTCCTGCCTGTGCTACTGTTTAGCCTTGAGCTAATAATACAATACATGAAGTACTGTAATACATGTGTCAATATAAGTGTAGGTGAGCTACAATCTACTTGTGTTTAATATGCATTTTAATATGCAGCAACATGACACAAACTCACTGGAGCAAAAGCTCACTACCCTTTTTGGTTGCATTGAAAAAATACTTTGTTGTGCACATGTTTTACACTGCTAAAATATTGGCACTTTTCAGACTGATGTTTTGGCCAGCTGTGATTTGCGAGCAAATCTTTTTATTTCTCAAACAGATGAAAAGAATACATCTGTTTTTTATTCTTTGCATTACACTTGTAGTGCACAAAAGTATATCCTCCAAGTACATCTAATGTCAATTAAATACCAGGAATATAAGGAAAATGGAAAATATCTCTTTACAAACATTCAACATACATGGAAATATAGTATATGAGGCAAAAACAGAGTATGTACAGTATGTACAATATTTGGTATGACAACCTTTAAGCTTTCTTATCATTTCTTTAAGCCATAATAGTTCTCCAGACTTCTTTACAGACATTCAAGCTCTTCTTTGGATGCTGGTTGTTTTTTCTTTAGTTCATTATTGTACCAGAGTGGTGATTCCACCAGATGGTAGCTTTCATATGTTGTTGAATGGTGAATCAAAATCTGAGTGATTAAAAAGATCCCCAACACTAAAATGGCTGAAATGTAGCCCCAAACCATGACACACACGCCACCATGTTTCACTGAGGTACAGCTGAGATACATTCACTGTTGTACATATTAATGACAATCTCAACCCCAAAATTTATAATCTGAATTCATCACTCTATAAGACCTGTTGTCATGCCTCAGGCTCTGTCTCAAGTCTTTGCTGGATACATAGCTCTGAGATACTGTTCATCTGCTGCAGATAGATTTTTAGGCTTGCCACTTTTACTTTTGTGCTCCACTTTTCCAGTTTCATTGGGTGTTTTAATGAGACCATGTTGAAATATGCCAAGATTGTAGCTAATAGCTCTTTGGAAATCACCTTGTTGGTGCACAACATTTATTTTATGACTGTCAAACTATGTAATTGTTAGCATTTTTCATGGTTTCAACTAAATTAATGGAACATCTTGTGTGTTTTTGTGACAGGCTGCTAGTAGCAAAGTGCCCTAAGATCAGGGGCTAAACAGAATAATTAGGGCACTTTCAGTTAATGAGTAATTAAATCCCCTAGGCAGGTTACTGCATATTACTAGTGAATGAGTTCATTTTTCCTGTGCTACAGACTGCCATTGCTTCCAATGACAGCAGGGAGATGCTAGCTCAGTGATAACAAAATAATGACATCCCACAGCCTGCTTATAGACTCATCACATACACTTTTCTTCTCATTTCTGTAATGTGTTCATGGTGCAGATGCAAAGTGAAAATGGAATTTAATAGTCGGAAAATTAAAATGTTACATGCAATGTGCTAAATAATTTTAGCGTTTCAAAACTCAGATATTGAATCTGTACATTATGTTTTGCTTCTTGTGAAGCATCTTGTAAAACTAACTCAAGTAATTACTGAAGCAATTCAAAGATAGCATGAGCATATCAAGCAGGTTAATATAGTCTTTACAGTGATGACCTTTGGACTGGTTACACCTTGGGTATTGTTACTAGGTTACATCAAAGGTAGCAGACATCAATTTTTATTTAAGGTGATGCAGATTAAATTCACTCACTGAATTCTATCTTTTATACAAGCTTTATATTCTCATTGTGAGTACAGCTTTCATAACATCTGCTTAGATCTTGTTGAATTATGTTGGTTAAATCCACAAAGAGCAGTGCATTACAGGCCGGCTGATCACATTCTGTACACACACGAAAAAAATATCTACATTGTTATATGACTTGGAGACACAAATCCCCCGGGTGTAACAGATCTGCCAAAGCACAGCTACCTGCTGTAGCATCCTCTTCTCAACCCTAACCCCACCACACTTTTATTTCTTGGTATTTCTTTCTTGCCCTGCCACTCTGAAACCTCGTGTTCAGCCACTTGCAAAATCCCACTTTAACCCCTCAAAAGATACTTTTTCAAATCATTTTTTGCAACGCTGTTTGTAAAGAAAACAGTGGTTAAACCCTTTATTATTAGTGGGTTGACAACTAAACAATAAATAAATATATATATATTTTTTTTAAATTCTCACAAAATGGTATAAATAATAATTTTTGAGAAGTCACAACTTTTACTAGAAAATGTGCCATTGAGTCAGTGCTGTGCTGACTGTGCTGTATTGTGAGACATGCATAATTTACATAAAGTCCTTCTTCACTCTCTTTTTGTGACAAACTTACAAAAACAAAGTTGGACGTTATTATTGTAATAATTAATGCACAAATGTACAAAGCAAATTACTTTTTATGTATTGTATTTAATTTAGAAGCATAAATTTGAGCTGAATGTCTTTGCGTGAAATGACTGATGCTTTATTAAACGTCACACAATTTGGTTTTGGTGTCAGGCATCAATGTAAATTGAATCTACGTTGATGCCTACATCTTAGCGCTCTTTGTGTTTTTCACTACAGGTAAATTTATTACCCAATCAAAAAAGTGCTGTCTCAAAGTACAATGCAATATGATTAACAGTCCATCAGCAAGCATACCATGAAGCTAAAACTCTGACTTAACAATGACAATGAAAATATAATAGTAATTGATTGCCCTTAAGTTTCATTAATTTATTTAATCTGATTTATGGCTATTATTATATTGTTTTAATGACTGTGCAATTGTCTATCTGTGTTAATCCTACGAAATACCTTGCCTCTATGATTTTGTCTCTCTAGCCAGGCTTTTCTGTAAACCCAGAAATAACATGAAGTCACTGGGTTTGTACAAAGGCTTAGTATCAAATAGGGGGAAAATGTCCTATATCATCAAAGATGTATTGCTTTCTCAGAAACTGGAAAAACAGTACACCATTGTAGCCTGTAGCAATGCAGTTCTCACGCAGTTTTCTTCACAAACAGCAGTGAAGGTGAGGCAAGAACTGCCACCTGCTATGATATTCAGAGTGTGTTCTGAATATAAATTTAGTTTAATTGGAAAAGAAAAACAACTGTGCGAGCAAAGATTATGCATAATCACAATAATTATTTCCCTCTGTGTATTACTTATTTTGAGGTGTGCTTCCTAATGAAGGCGCCACCTAGGAGGGAATAAAGGACATGCAAATTAGCGTTAGGGATGAATCACTTGGAGAGAGGGCTGATGAAGAAAAAAAAACATTAAATCTGATTTGATTAATTAACAAACTCACTTTTACTCTGAAGGAAATGGCATCTTTTTCAATTTGCCAGAAAATATTAAGACAACAGTGTTTTCTTCCTTTAAATTACCAAGTTGTGTCTACATTACATAACTCATATGGGTTGATTTTGCTCTTTTTCATAAACTACTGGTGACTGTGACACATTTGTTACTGGGATATCTGAATCTGACTCAAGCAGTACTTTTCCGGTCTGCTCACACACCCGGATCTGGGTCCCTGCTTTGCTGCTATTTGAACACACAGTGATGCCTTTAAACTGTAATACATTTTCGCTGTTGCCACTGCACTAATGTCAGATCAGCAGTTTGTGTCTTTGAGTTTTAGGTAGAAAAATATACTACAACGCTGGCATTGTATTCTCATTTGCGAGAAACTGTTCAGTGTCACATAATGAGATGATTTGTCAAAAGCACAACAGCAATCAGCTAAATGATACCAGTGGGTGCTTTATAGTTTACAGTAAGTTTGAGGATAAGTCATTCTCATCACTGTGACAAGCATTCATGCTCAGCATGTATTCAGAAATTATGTTGATGTTATGACTACAGCAGTTTAATTGCCATTAGTAGTGTATCATGCTGAGTACCCCCAACATGCCAGATTCAAACACCTCAACACATTTGCTGCTGATGATTTTGATTGGACACTGTGGAAAATATTACCTCAAAGTTAATTTTTCCTAATCAAGCCTCCTGAGCTGGACCTAGTCCTCACCTACTCATAGCACTGCCAACTTTCCCATTTCCTTTCATGCGCTCATTAAGTCATCACAGAAGTGAGCCACCACCAATTGAAGGTGTCAGCAATTATTAGCTTTAGTTGCGCTGTGATATTTGACAGTGACATTGCACGCCTTCTTAGAAAGCCTGCAGAAACACTTTGACCTTTGAACCACCAAAAACATGCATGCCCTGAGTATACATATGTCTCCAAAAAACAATGATTCTCTAACCAAGAGAGGTCAACCTTCCTGTTTCTCTTAGGTTGTGGACACTTCAGTATACCTGAATCCTTCAAACAAACACTTCAACTAAAAATAGCTAAATAAACCCCGCAAATATTGGAAGTGGAATGTAAAATGCTCTGCATTTCCTAATTAGCTTCTGCAGTATGCCAGTTGCCTCAGTGGCTATTTTGTAATGTGTCTATGACTACAGGAAGGGGACAGGCCTAGTGACCTTGGCAGGATAATATGACAAAGAGTTTGTATCACTCAAACAGCATACACAGCAGTGTGTGTGTGGACTCTGATGCTCTTTCCATTTTAAAAGGACATTAGGGCTAATGGTAATGGTATCTCAGAGGTTTCCAAGCCCCTTCCCAGTACTGTCCTACATGCACAGCCAAAGAGCATAGTCCATTAAGAAAGCAAACAATGTGGATATTTTTCATAGTCCACACAGGGCACAGAGTAAACATAGCTACAACCACAAGCAATTAAAAGCTAATCATGTGTTTTAGCTTTTTACCAGTTCTCAAAATTCTGATATTGTTCTTTATTAACACAAAGGGGTGTTAGAGTAAAGATTTCCAGGAAACTGGACGTAAACTTGCAGACAACATCCCTTTTACTCATTTGGCAAAGTTTATGTGTGGAAAAATAAATGTGTTGCTGAACATTGTGCATGTGAATACAGTTTTTTTTTTCCACGTCGCCAAGCTGCAAAGGCTCATTATGATTATGTGCTTTATGTGTAAACAGAGTACACGTTAGTTACAGCTGACTTTCACGGAAACATGGGATTTGACACCTCTTGGAAGACTCTTAGCACAAATGTGAGAAGCTGCATTGTTTGATCCAGCCTGGGATTAGCAATGGTCACAGACTCCTTTGTAGTCCAGTAACTGCACGGAGTTTCCAGGAGCTAACCGATAAGGCTGCAATTCTGTGTACTGGCTGTGAAGTCAACACAGCTAATTATCAGTCCTCCTCTGGGATGATTCATTTATTCAGTGTGGACTAATTTATTTAATCAGGTAAAGGTAATTCATTTCAATAGTTTCATTTTCACACTTTCATTTCCCAACTTAAATAGCCATAGCCACTTAATATTCTTTATATTATCGAAAGCTGTTTACCTCATTGTAGCCAGTCAACTGTGGATGATGTGTATTGCTTCCTTGAACACCTTCTTCACATATCCATCATGTCATTCTAAAAACAGGCTGTGCGCAAAGTGTGTAAATAAACACTGCATTTGCTGCTCCAGGAGGGTCAATAAAACTACAAGCAGAAATGCATTTAGAGATCCTCAATGAGAATCTCATTGTTCATTCCACCCCTGCAATTTGTGAGGATAGCCCAGCAAATCAATACAAGGACCATTAAGCTTAACAAACCTGGTTTGTCTATAAACTGCCTGCAGGCTCTCTAGGACAGCCGGCCTACCTGTAAAGGCTTAAAGGCGGGTGGCTTATATAAAGCAGAAGGAAATTTGCCTCTGACACAGTGTATCCTGACATTTGCTTGTCACTTAATACCAAGAACCTTTCAGGTGTCATGTGGTGACGTAGATAACCCCTCAAAATAACACCACAAATGTATGCCCTTGCACGCGCTCAACCCCCACCCCTCCACCCCACCGCCTTGCTATGATTTGACATCATGAAATGGAGCAGTGCATAACCGTTTCCCCATTATGCAAAGTTATATTACAGCTATTTTTTTTGTAATCTCCGTCAGTCATGTCATTCTGTGGCAACAACCTCTGGGTGGCTGTAACGCTGAGATATGGAACTTGAAAGAAACAGGTTGAAACCTAAAAGATGAACCACAGCCTAATGCAGCATGCAGACACAATGACACATCAAGATTCAGCACTGGAAATGAGAGCTGCTATTAAAAGTCCAACTCTAAATATTTACTCTGAACTGATAGCAGAGCTTTTAGCTTGAAAGAATGACATATGACTTACTGTATATCTTTTAATTGCTATTCATTTCTGTTCATTACAGCATTCATTTATTTTAATAATTTTAAGTTTTCCATTAATGTTTAGTTAACAATCACTATTAACAGCACTGTGTCATTTAAGACCATGCGTCCCACTTCTGCATAACAAATCATTATCCCTGTAAAATATTACTGTATGATCACACTGATGTCCCATGTTGTTTAATACAACTATATTGTTGTGGGATTATTACTGTGAATGTTCTTTTTTTTTTTTTTAAAGAATTGCATAACAAAATATTTAGATTTTTTTTTCTTCTGTAAAACTCCACACAAGAATATTTTCTGCCTTCAGACACATTTGCAAGCAGAAACACATGCAACATACAATTTTGTTTCCCCACTTAATTGCCTTACTTAGCCTTGCTGCTTTTGTAATGGGTAATTGGTTGTCATGACAGTCTATTCATAGCTCAGAAGCCTGAGCAAAAAAACTGTTACCAAATATATTTGAAGACAGCATGTACAAGATCACTGATGGAAGCTTTCCTCTACTCTAATGTCTAGTAATAAAGGAAATTACAGAGTCTTGCTAATATCATGCAAACATGCTGAACTGGGTTTAGCTTATTCTTTGTATGTTGCAAGCAAATGTATTATTAATGTACGAGGTATCTGCGAATACCTCAATTATTTAACAAAATGAAACGGGAAATCTTGTCCGACAACTTAACTGCTTTTAGCTTGCACATTCAAAGCTTTACAAAAACCCATGTTTGCAAGAAACATGATCATACTCACAAACTGGGTAGATTTTATCAGATAAGTCTCTGTGTGCAAATACAGGGAAAAGAGGTCAGATCTTAAAATATGCAGTCTTTGGGCTGTTGCAGAAAAACATACAAAGCCGGCGTTCACCCAGATCTGTTCAGAAAAGAAACCACTATTAATGTAAGCTGTTAATAAGATGTCTACATTATGCTTAAGTGGACTGCCTTAAAACAGATTTCTACATGCTTCATTCAGTCATGGTGATTATCCGTTATTCACAAGCGTTTAAATTAAACTTTTTATCATTGTCGACAGTTAAAGGCTGCAAAATACTAATTATAGGAGCTGATGTTTGGATGATGTATTTCCACCATTTGAAACACTACAATTGCTGGTCTTCAATTATGGATGTATCTTCTAGCACATCTAAAACTAATTTGTTAGAGTTGTTGCAGAATAATACCTCTCTGATTTGTTAAAAGACAAATATTACAGGTTAATGCAGCTAATTTCCTCATAGTCACATTCATTTCCTGTCTTGGCCTGTTGACCTACAAGAACTTCATTGGCCGAACAGGTAAGGTTAACTGCTGTATATAACTAATTTCTTGGCTCGTGAAGGTCCTGCTGTACAGTGCTAACCTTCCAAACACCCGCTGTCATGCACAAACGCACAGTAACCTTTCCCTGTCACTGTGGTAACCTTTCTGGTAACCACAGTGACAGGCAAAACAGAGGGGGGAAGTAATGGAAGGAAGTTAGCCCTCTCGGTTGGAGAAGGTTCTCTTGTGGAGTTGGGTTTGTTCAGGTGTGACAGAAATGTAGGTGACCAATGTGAGAAAATTGAAATAACAGAAACTCTTTTGGACAGCTTCCCTTCTCCTTACCCCTATTAAGTCTGTCCTTAAACCACAAACGCACACTTCCTTAACCAAGTTCACTGAGGGGGTAAAGGTAATTAATTTCACTGGGTGTGCAACTTATTTCACTGTATATCTCAGCTGTCCCTCTTTTATCCCTGAATACAGGTTTTCAAATACCTACCTGAATATAACAGTAAATATCAAACAGTAGATACAACAGACTTCTGAGCTATTTGGAGGGTTGAACAAGAAATGAAATCACTGGGTTCTTTGTGTCCTTTCTTGACAGAGAATTGGGGCGAATTACACTAGCTGGTGTAATTATATGAGTCAGACATAACACGGACATGCACACTCTGAGAGAGCAAGAATGTAAGATAGATAAATACAATAAGAGAAAAATAATATTATTGAAGCTGCACTTTCTTCTCACTTCTATTATGACTTATCCTTGAAATACAGCAGCAATACACATGGCATGGCCTGCTGATGTGCATGCATTTTTTGACACAAAATAATGGATGAGAAATGCATTTTGAAATCTAGAGTATTTTAAAGCAAGAAGGCCACCATGCATCCTCAGGCTAAAGCGGTGATTGATTCGTGCTGACTGATTGATTGATTGGTTGAAACAAGCAGTGAGCTGGCATTTTCTGACATCCTTGAAGAAAATTAATGCAGACAAAGCCTATTTTTCAAGCACCTTGAAGACACTACTGATTAAGTCAAATGCTGCCCCTAGTCGTGTATTCATACATTTTCTCAATGACTGCACAAGGAAAATGCACACATCAATCACTTTTGGGCAGTTTTTGTCATTTGCTTGTCCACCACTACTATGTCCGGTTGGTTAGCCATCACCATTTTGTCTGTCTGTATCTGGAAGTCCCACAGGATCTTAGCATGGTCATTAATTACCACCGTAGGGGGCATCTCCCATCTTGACCTCGGGACTTCCAGGCCATATTCGGCACAGATATTCCTGTATACTATGCTAGCCACTTGGTTATGGCGTTCCATGTATGCCCTGCCTGCAGTATCATGCATCTATGTGCTGCTATGTGCTGAATTGTCTCAGGGGCATCTTTACACAGCCTTCACCTGGGGTCTTGCCTGGTGTGGTAGACCAGGCTCGGGTTACTTGCGCAGTAGCATTCTAACAGCGCCCTGTTCTCATCTCTTGCCCACTTTTGCCTTCTTGTTCCAGTACCCCACTTCTCATCAGTATGTCCTGGTTCCTCAACACGTGACGCGAACATTGTTGATCTGGGCAACATCTGAGCTGGGACGGCTTCAATTTTCAGTCTGTCATTCATATCTGAGGTAGGTTTGGTAAGCATGGGGGGTATGCACTATTTTTATCTTTCTTTCTTTTTTTTCTTTCTTTCTTTCTTTCTTTCTTTCTTTCTTTCTTTCTTTCTTTCTTTCTTTCTTTCTTTCTTTCTTTTGTTCAGCCAGCCCCAAGGCTGTTGATTTCCAAGCTCCACGAGGCACTGTGTCGCTGACCGCAGAGGTGTGGGTGGGATACAAGGTGGAAGGAGGAAAAGAGTGTTTTTTGCATTTGCCAGCTGCTACTTTAACTCACACATAAGAAACACACAAACATGCAAATACATCAATCTCTTCTGTCACAGTTTCCCTGCCTGTCACCATGGTAACACCATAAAGCTACAGCTGTCTGACAGAAGATTGACTGAACTTGCCGTGATTTGTGGATTTGCATAGGCTTGCACAAATACACACGCAACTTCAATTGGCAATCAGCTGAAAAGACTCAGAGCTTTTCACCTCTTTAGGTCAATTGTTAATAACAATCACAGAATTAAACACTTCCTCTGTGGATGCTGTGCAATGATTAGAATTTCATTCAAATATGAACACGTATTAAAACAGATGCTGTTTTCCTAACATGAAATTATTTTCAGAGCTGCTTCAGGAAATGTTTCACTTTTCTATTCTCTTCTCTTCTCTTGCTCTATCAGACCCTTGCCCCAGGTATGTTTTTGCTGAGTGACATTCAGTGGTGGCACATTTAAAGCAGGTTAATATTGATCTGGGCCGAGAAGGTGATGGGTTAAATCAATTATATATGTGACATCATTATTCCCTAAACTTTTAAAGCTTACAAAAGAATGCCTCCGGTCAAACAGAAATAAACAAGATGAAAATGCACAATTTGCATTTTGCAGTATCAAAAATCTGTGCATTCAGTAGTGATGCAAGAAACTTCTTGAGATGGTAGAAACACTAAATGGCAGCTTTGAAATGCATGAACTAAATCACAGTCTTCCTTTATCAGAATGAAATGTCTAAATTTGATAATCCACAGTTGGAAACCTCAGAGAAAGATTTGATTGAGATGTTATATTCAGCACTTTCTCTGGGTGGGTACTGTGACGCAGAAAGAAAAAAAAGACTGATGATTAAAAACCAATCAAAAGGAGATTTAAATCATCCTTTGGAAAGAGTCTTAACAGCAACAATATGCCAGGCCATGTTTAATCATGACAGATCTTTAGAAACTGCGTGGGCATGTGGGAGGGTGGGTGAGTGCAGACAGAGAGACAGACTGGAAGACAACATGCACTCATTTCATATATCATATCATTTTGGCATTTTACCACTTTTGTGCTGTATGTATAAAAAAATGTGGCACTATTCTTTTTTTTTTTGGAAAAGCGACAACAGTCATAAAATGTGAAAGGGCAATAAGCAGCCTTTGTGAGCTTTTAAGGAGGTCTGACCTGGGTATTTTTCAAATCACCATGTAACATTCAACAGAGCTTTTAGCAAAACAGGTGCATTTTTAGAGAATGCATTCATCTATTTGAAAATTACCACTGTTTCTGCTGCTCCATCAAAACATGCTGTAATGTTGTCTCAAATGCAGATAAAATAAGAATACCCTGACAAATAAAGCAAAAGAAACCAAAAACACTTTACAATAGTGTTTTATGTATTTTAGTCAAGTATATCATCTTTGGACACTTACATTTTGTCTCAATAGGAAAGAAATTGTAAAATAGAATCTGAATTTAGGCCTCCTGTCCTGCACTCTT
>VURO01012199.1:48111-69885 GCA_015108175.1 Pelvicachromis taeniatus
TCTCGGACACCAGAGGAGATTTGTGAGAGTGCCTCTAAAATGATCACATTCATTGATCTGGCGGGTCACCACAAGTACCTGAAAACCACCATCTTTGGCCTCACCAGTTACTGTCCAGATTTTGCAATGCTGGTCGTCAGTGCGAATACTGGAATTGGTGAGTATTAAGTGAACTATTTAATTTTCTCCCAGTTCTATTCAAATGTAACCATTGTTGTGCAATATCTCAGTTAAATTGAGAGTGTATCTCTCACACGATAGTAATGCAGTTTGCTGTTCTGGTTGACATAGAGCCCATGTTTGTGTACACCATAGCCCCACACTGTAGTGCACAGTTATGGTTTGGCACTTTGCTGACATGTGATAGCTGAGGTTATGTAATAAACCAACCCTAATCTTTGCTTGGCAGTGTAAGTCCCAAAATATCTCAGATATCATAATTTCAGGGCAGAGTGCCTTGACCCACTGGTGGTAGCACTGCACTTGACAGTCACAAGGGATTTTCTCAAAACTTCCAAGCATTTGGCTTTTTCAGTGGGGTTAAGGCTATATGGTGTTTTTACCATATAACCAAAGATAAAAAGATAATTTAAATAGGCTGATCAAGTGCTACACTTTTCCAAAGGCAAAAGAAACATGCTAATTTGCATATTGTTGTGATGCAAATCAGATTTTCACAGCCCAGCTTTACCCAAGGTCTTCCTGTATTTTTATTCTTCTGTAAAAATGAAATCACTAAGCTCTGCTTGAGCATTATGTTTCACATCTTGTTCTATATATAGGTGATGTGTTATTGTATAATGTGCTCAACCCCGACATCTTTATGATAGCATTAGCTGACACTGAGTGCAGGAAGCTTGTATCCAGGAAGGACCTTCTTGGAAACCTGAGCTGCTGAGACTGGTTGGTCGGCCTAGACAGCTTTCTGTTTACGTTTGAAAGTCTACTGTTTGATTATGATTGCTGTTACAGTTGAAAATATCTTGTTGTTCGAATGATTTTCTATTAAGAGTGTTGCACTACAAAGTCATGTGGGATTTACACCCACAATACCAGGCGGCACACCCTTAGACTATTCACCCATTGTGACACACGGCATTTCAGTGTGTATCAGCCCTCCCAGACGACTGTGGAAACTGCAAGTGAACACAGATAAGAACCCTTTGCTCAATGCAAGAGACCATCTGGAAACAGTCCTTTGTGCAATACACCAAAGTAATGTATTGTTATTAAGAAAGCTGTAGTTTTGTTTTCCTTTTGCAAGTGTCACTGAGGTCTGTATAGGAAACCTGAGCCTTTCAGAAGTTAGTCATTAAGCGCTGTAGCGCGTATCCTGCTGAGGTTATTGGATGAGCTACATGCATCTGATGTTAATGCATGGCTGTACTTTTGGCTGCTCCCTTACTCACAAGGGGTTGTTCCGCGTGTTTCATTTGGTAGATTTTATGCCAGACTTCTTGACACAGCTCCAAAAGGCATTGTGTCACTTCCTGGGAACGAACCAGTGATCTTTCACTTTTAGGCCAATATGTAAACCATGACATTACAGAGCCAATAAAAAACATATATATTTTCAGCTGCTCTCTTATTCACAAGGGGTTGCCACAGCAGTTAGCTCTGCCTGTTTGATTTGGCAGTGTTTTTATGTTGGATGCCTTTCCTGACACATCCCTGATGGGATTTGTGTCTCCTTCCCAGGGTTGAACTGCTGTTTAAGCTTATTTTGATTATATTAGTTGACTGATTCCAGGCCAAAAATAAGTAAGTCTGTGTTATTTTCTGAGGCAGTTTTTTCTCAACAGTATTAAGTTGAAATACTGCAATTTCATAACCAGTTTGTTTTAGTGGTAACACAAAACATAATTGATTATTGAAATAGAAAAAAAATACTAAAAGGTTTATTAGGCACAATCAGAGTATAATTAAATGCTCCAGGAAGTCCTATCTGTACTGCTTGTTTATTTACACTGCTCTGCAATGGTTTGTCCTATCTTTAAGTAAATAACTAATAACACTCTCAGCATCAAAAGAATAACTGCACTCAGTGAAAAAAGGTACTTTAAAGCATTTGTAAGAACGGGATAACACATTTATTCCTTATTTTTAGCAAAATAATTTAAAACACATTAAAGTACAATCCCTTTTTTTTAACATAAAAAGAGCATGGATAAATTAAGTTTGTAAGTGTATATTTGTTTATACTTAAATAACCTTTATTAATGCAGTGTAGGCATTGCTGTGTTTATCTGGTTGTCTAAAATAGGATATGCCGGGGAAAATGGGGTCAAGAATGTAGATAGGAAGGGACATGCTGTCTGCAACCCAAGAACTGCAGCTTCAATTATGAAACAGCGTAATGGATCCGTGTAATGCATAGGGCTTCTCTTGGATTGTAACTGTCAAGCTAAGAAGCCAAAGAGCAAGTTATCATCTTGTGTCATTTAGTTCAGCTTTACTTCTTACTGCACTGTGACACATTCGCCTCACCTCGATTTTCTTTTCAAAATTCTGTTTGTTTGTTTTTAAAAATGTGAATCTTCTCGAGAGCAAAATTTAAAAAAAAAACATGAGAAGTCACTTTGTTTAGAAGAGCCAGTCTTTGGCACTCGTGGAAACCCTAAGCATCAGAGACATAGTTACAAAAAGTGTTTGAATACTTTGAGTCAATGCTATCCTCAAAATATTCCTCTAATGACATAACAGTCTCTTATTTTGGTATGTGATATCTGTATATATATAGTCTTTGATCCGCATTAAGTGTGGGTTTGGAGATAAGCACTCTTATGATAAGCAATCGGTGTTTGACACTCAGAGAGCAGCTGTTGTGTTTGTACAAAGAATAAATCCCCTGTTTGAATTGGCGTATCTATTTAAATTTCTTGCAAAGTCCTATTTGGATTACCAAGACAACAGTTGGAGGTTTATGGGTTGGATTTAGCTTAGGCAATAGTATTTACGTGAATTTAGGAAGACTTTGTCCCTTCTGAAAACATGACATTAAATAAACATTGCCTTTGTCTGCTAGCTTGTGAAAGCTATTTTTGGTGAACAAGTGTTAGGCAAGTTATAAGCAATGTAAAATCCCAGGTAAACCCTCTTTCTTTCTTCCTCTCCTTCTCACTCTTTTCCAGCTGGTACAACACGGGAGCATCTTGGCCTTGCCATGGCACTGAAGGTTCCCATCTTCATTGTTATCAGTAAAGTGGACCTCTGCACACGGGCCACTGTTGAGCGCACAGTGCGGCAGTTGGAGCGCGTCTTGAAGCAGCCAGGCTGCAACAAGGTGCCCATGGTTGTAAGCAGTACAGATGATGCTGTCACAGCAGCACAGCAGTTTGCACAGTCACCAAGGTATGAAACACATAAGTGCAGTTTTCCACTTAATAACGCAGTTATGTTTGCACTCCTTCTATAATAAACACTGTAAATATAAACTTTTAATCTAAGTAATAACTTTGATTATGTCATCAAACACTCTCTCACAGCATCACACCAATCTTCACCATGTCCAGTGTTTCTGGAGAGAGTCTAGATTTGCTCAAAGTTTTCTTCAACATCATCCCTCCTCTGAGCAACAGCAAGGAGCAGGAGGAACTAATGCAGCAGCTAACAGAGTTTCAGGTCAGTTTGAAATAATTCAATTCAGTTCAATTCAATTTTATTTATAGAGCACTAGTTTCCAGTAACTGTCACCTCAAGGCACTTTATATTGTAAGTTACAGACTCCACAATAGTAAAATGAAATATAGTTTGTCTGTCCATGTAAAATGATCTTCTGGCTGTGAGCGACTGTCTTCCAGATGTACAGTGTAAATACAGAGATTATTTTGATCTGAATGACAGCAGTGTGCAACATTGCAGGTGGATGAGATCTACACAGTTCCAGAGGTGGGGACAGTCGTTGGAGGTACTCTATACAGGTCAGTATGTTGTAGGGCTGCCACAAACGATTATTTTGATAGTCGACTAGTCACCGATTATTTTTGCGATTAGTCGACTAATCAGATCATACATCCATTGGACGTCAAACGTACAGCTTATTGCACCAGCATGCATCTGCTTTTATATAACTATCATTAGCTTACAGCTTTGAGTGTTTAAGGTATGTGCTAACTAAAAATAAAGACAATATAATAGTTTATTAAATTTTAATGAAATCTGCAGATTGTTTCGGTGAAGTTTAATAAACTCAGCCGTCTGCTCCTTACTATCTAAAATGTAACAGGACACCCGAGTATATTGTGTGTGCTGTGTGAAAACTATAACTTTAACCTCAGCCAAACCGATTTACTCAGGAACAAATAAAATACTCATTACAGTGGGTTGTTTGTTTGTTCAGAGCACGCTCTGACTCACCATTCTCTCTGATCTTACAGTGGTATTTGCCGTGAAGGGGATCATCTTGTAGTAGGACCCACAGACTTGGGTCAGTTCCACAAGTTGACCGTGGGCAGCATCCAAAGAAACCGCTCGGCATGTAGGGTACTCAGGGCCGGCCAGGCTGCTACACTTGCTCTGTGCAACTTTGACCGCTCACTATTGCGCAAGGTCAGACTCCGAGCTTAGTTAATCATAGTAGTATACAAGTATAATATATCTGTCTTTAGGTTGATGTAAATTGCAGTAAAGGAAACGTGGAATTTGAAATCAATGTTTTCATACAGATCTGATCTATGTGTGCATACCATCCATATGTTTTCCATTTACAGGGCATGGTGATGGTGAGCCCAGAGATGGATCCTACCATCTGCTGGATGTTTGAGGCTGAGATCGTCTTGCTTTTCCATGCCAAAACCTTCCACAAGGGCTTCCAGGTTACTGTGCACATTGGCAATGTGAGACAGACTGCAACAGTGGAAGCAGTGTATGGCAAGGTTGGTCCATCCGCTGAGCTTAGGGTTGTGCGATATGACCAAAATCTCATATCCCGATATAAACATTTCTTATCCCGATAACGACATATATCACAAAATAGTGCATTTTCTGTAAATTCAGTGAATCTCAGGCAACTCGACTTATGTGAAGTGTTTTCACCTGGAGTCGAGTGTTTTGACCGGTACATGAAGCTATATATTTTTAAATATAAGTTGTTTCTTTGTGAGTATTTATTACATGGTGTGCTGCGGGGAAAGGCCTGTTCTAACGTTTGAGTCTAAGGTTTATTTTTTAGCACCTGACGGCTCGTTTTTGCTTCTCATCCGTAATCACTCTCCATAATCTTTTATGTGATTCTTGCGTAGGTGGCATAATTGCACAGTACAGTTTTCTGGTCCGTGTCAGACTTTTCATAACCAAACTATGTGCATGCTACAGAGGTAACCCCTCGTTTAGGAATACGGTCCTCGATTTGTTTTGACTGGTCCTTCTGTTAGGAGCTACCTGGTTCTGCCTCATCTTCGCTGGCCATGCTGGTATTCTCTGTGTCTGCATCCACGTAGTTTTTTGAAGTACATGGTTATAAATTTGTATATTTGAGTAGTAATATTATATTTCCTGCAGTGTCTAGATGACACCTGCACTGTATTAAATGAGCAGTCATCTCAGAAAAATCCTAAAATCCCGTTCTTTGACTGGAAAATGCTCTCAGTAACACACAGAAAGTAAAAGAAAATTGTGTTTTCAAGGCAGGAGTCCCACTCATCAATAAATCTATGTTTGTCACTGGCTGTGTTGTTTATTAACAGTATGTAATGGCTGGTGAGCAATGGTTTTAAGTCCTCAGATGGGCGTTCAGATTTGTCGTGTAGAACATAATCCATTTCTTTCATGGTGAGCACAGTTGCTCCTCCCTTTTACAAAAGAAGTACTCCCTTCTGCTAGCTAAAAGCCATTTATTGCCAGCTACAACAGTACTTGAAAAATGAGAAAGGCTCTGTGTGCACCTGCTCTGTGCAGGTGTTTTGTATTTTTCCCACATTCTCAGTCTTTCAAACCAGGAATCCAAAAAACGATTTAAAAACTATTCTGTTCAGCCTCTGCTCTGAAATAATAAAACAGTCATTCAAAACAAGAGAAACCAATAATTTTGATACAATCCAGAATTATAACAAAGCCTTTCTGGGATTTTTTTTAAAGGACCCTATTGGCACCACAGAGCTTTTTTATTTGTTTGTTGAGTGTGTGCCCTTTAATCTTAATCTTGGTGTCACTCTTCCACTGATTGATTTTTAAAACTAAATCTGCAAGTGTAAAAGTGCAATTATATATATATACACAGAAACATTTGTTTATCCACAAGAACAACCCACACATACATTTCTAATTTAGTGCAACTAAAGCCTCTTTTCTGCTGATGTATTTGGCCCAGATCACCTATCTCATTAATAATCCTGCCTTTGTTTGATTCCTGCTCTAATGCTACACCACTGTACGACAGGAGGAGCTGAGGACGGGGGAGAAAGCGGTGGTTCTCTTCAAGTTCATCAAGCATCCAGAATATCTGAAGGTGGGAGCAAAGGTTCTCTTCAGAGAGGGGGTAACAAAAGGTATCGGGCACATCACCAAGCTGCTTCCCATCGCCCAGTACCAGCCATCCTAAAGACAACATGAGGATGAGGCCTAATGCTCTTCAGGCAACCACAGAACCAAACACCGTCCCACCTCAAAACAGAGTGCTTTAAAAAAAACAAAAACACTTCCTGCTTTCTCCAAAGGCCACACTGCCAAGTTCCCTTCACAGTAAAACCCTTTTTGCACAATTCTGTTGTATCACCCTGTTCCAAAGCCTTGTCACCTTCTTACTTTTTGTTCCTTGCACCCTTTTCAGTACCTGCTGATGTTTTCCATCTGCTTTGTGTTGTTTGAGGCTTAAAAGGTGTTACTTTTCTTGGCACTGATGAGAAACCTTTCAAGAATATCTACAACACATTCACTGAGCATCATCTACCAAAGTGAGTTAGAGAGAACTCAACGCACTATTCGCTTGCAACTAGAAAATTGCATTCTGGCCTTTACAACTAGGTGCTGCTCACACAGTTTACACCTAAATGCACTGTTAATACACACTTCAACAACATGCTCACATGCACGTTTGCACTGAGGTATAAACGCCAGTGATGATATACCTGTGCCAGGTAACTGTTTACAAACTCAACAGTTGCAGGTATGAAATGATTTAACACCAGTGTAACACAAAGGCGTGTGTCACCGCCTCACAACTCAGTGTCTGTGCAAAGTGCCTGACTGACAATTACAAACTTTTATATGCTCTTAAATCATCTCCTCTTCTTAGTAACTGCTGCGTGAGACAAAAGCAGAAGCAGTGAGTGCATTTGTAGGTCTGAGACAGAGCAGGTCAGAAGCTTCGATATGTTGCTTTGAGCTTTGTTGTTTCATCGCTTTTATGAAGGAGCATTGTGTCGTTTGACACGCTAGAACATGGCTCAGATTGTATGTCAGTCTGCCATTTAGTTCACATTGGCAAGTGCTTTTGAACTCTCACATTTGTCAGTAAGAACTGTTTTCTTTTTTTTTTATTCACAAGTAATGCCTCACAATAGGGCAGTGAGATGATAATGATCTTGCTGCCTGCCTTTCAAGTGCTTTAGTTACTCAGGTCAGTGTAGATATTGTATTAGACAGCATTCCACTTTCACAGAACGACTCCAGTGGGACGTTCTGTTGCTAATTTGGGTTGAAAGGAGACGTGATGAAAAACAGATACTCCAGATTCTCCCAGAGCGATGCGTATGATTACACATTAGTATGTGGAACTGCCGACTGACTTTATTTAGCTTTATTGAGCTTTATTTAAGAGCATTTATGTTAAAGGTACTTGATGTCGTCTCTTCATTTAAGTTACTGATGTCACGAACTCGAAGGGGTTTAGCATAGTGCCTAATGGAACTCCTGTTCAAGAAGCCTTCCATTACAGCCCAGAGTTTTATAACTTAGTAAAAAAAAAAAATGAAGTTGGTGCTATTATTGGAAACAGCTTTTGATATTTAGAGGGGGAAAAAAATGTAATAAGTGAACGTTAATTACTGCTCTGTTCACGGCTGCTGTTGGCCTCAGCATCTGTCTTTTTGTTGCACGTTGACGTGACTTATACACGCACTCAAAGTTTGTATTGCTTTCTTGCACCGACATCATTGATGTACAGTTTGTGTGCAGGCAAAGACAAGTAAGCTAAGAATGCATTTCAACCAAAATATTTTATAGCATTTATAAAGAGTTCAGGTGTTAACATTTGTTTTACCGCATCTCAGAAGATTTTTATAGATTTGTAGTAATTATGGATTTTACAGTTCAAACATTTTTCACTCTCTTCTTCTTAACACCAGCTTATTTTCACTCTTTTGAAATCCTTTTAATTCAAAGTGTAATATTTTGATCATTTTCTGGGTGAAATGCAATATTTATGTACAGATCCAATTCGTGTATTATGATGTACATGAATAAAAGTTTTATTGTCACTTTAGCAGTGTCTTTTTTGTTTGAGTAAAATGGGAAATTGCAGTGTTTTAAACCATATCCTATGTCAATAGGTGATGACTTCCTTCACAATTTGTTTTCCCAGCTTTGGCTCCTCCTATTCTGCTCTCCAGCTGATGCAAGAAAGTGCAAGCATAATTTAGCCATTCAGGTCTGTCAATGGTTCTACAGGACAATAAGTTCACCACTGCAGAACACATGAAGGGGATGACTCATCTATTTATGCTGCAATTGCACTCTTTGTAGTGGCAATCGTGTCAAAGGTTGAACAAGCCATTGGTTCTACGTCATTTATGCCATTAACGCTGCAAGAGGAAGAAAACGCAAAGGAAATTTGAGTGAGAGGCCCTCCTGTAGCGATCCCTGTCATACATCAGCTCCCCACCTGGACAACCACAGACTTCAGAAATTTGAACCATGCACTACCACATACTTACTGTATTTGTGTTTTGGCTTCTTTTTTAAAATAACACTTTATATCACTCACCTGATTAGGGTTGACTAGACTTAGTCAACCCAAAAGGAAAAGCCTACATTGCGAGCCAAAGCTTTAAACATTGCTTAAATTATAACTTTTATCTATTTATTTACAGTGACACCAAAATCACACACACCCTTTGACTTAATTAATTCAGCTGATACTCATTAACTCATCCAGCTGAAGGACCAGTGAGCTTTTGTCATGGTCAGGTATCTGTCCAAACTGAATAAGAATCCTTCTTCTGAGGGTATTATTCAGATTTTAGCGAAACTCCGACACAATGATCACCTAATAGATCTTCAACCGAATTCTGCTCCGGGTCAGGTGTGTCATTTTACAGGCAATAACCTGTGAATTGTTATGGACTTTGAGCCAGAGGAGCTGCTACATTATTGACCTTCTGATTTATCTTAAGTTAGCAATATCCTTGTGATAAAGGATGACAGCTTCAGGGCTACTTTTGTCACATTTGTTCTTATAGAAACCTGAAAGGCTTTCTCACAATGGTGTATGGTGCTGTGATTAGCTAAGATGTCTTCTACACTTAGTTGTGTTTGGAAAACTCATCGACACCAAGAGTATTTCAAATACTTCGTACCATCTTGTCTTACAAATCATAATCATGCTCCTCGCTCTCTTCTCATAAGAACACTTCATACTGACGATTGGGCTATATTCAACTAACCACTGCCATCTGCTGGTACGTCAAAATACTACAGCATAATGCACATTACTTCGATTACTACGTCTTCTTTAAAAAAAAAAAATCTTAATAATATTGTCTTTTTATTTATCATTAAAAGGTAAAAATTGAATAAATCAAATAAATATACTTTTTTGATTTTTTTTAAACACACTGTTATCATTACCCAACTTCAACATTGAAAGCAGGAAGTCTTAATGTACTGTTTTAGGACACGGCTTTACATAATCAGAACTACGTTTCAGTTTAATTTAAAACTGCGGTTCTGCAGAACATCTTCAGTTTTTCTTGAAGAATGAATCCAGAGTGCCTGTGCTTTGGGAGCGGGGTCTTTTTGGTGCTGGTCCCGACTGGCCTCTTGTTTTGATCTTGCCCCGAGAGGACTGGGCTGTGCCTGCTCCTGCTGCTCTGAGAGGATTTATAGTGGTGCTGGAAGAAGAAGAGGAAGTGATGGTTGATGTGCCTGAAGAGAGGGACTGCTGAAGGTCCAGAGCAAAATGATAGTCACTGTGTTCTGGCATTTCCCACGCTAACACCTCCTGACCACAGCGTTCACAGCTCATCAGATCTTCACTGACCACAGTGGGAGGAGGGTGATTTGACTCCAAATCAGTGTCCAGTTCATTCTTTAACTCCTCACATGCCGACTCATGAGATGCATATTCTGAGCTAAGCTTTGGCTGCAAGCCTGATGCCACAGCAAAAATGTCTTTGGTGTCTTCGTTAATAGGACCTGGCATTTGTCCTGTTTCAGGCTTGTTCAGTGCTGAGCCTGAAACCCAGAGGCCTTTTTCAATGGTCCTCTTGTGAAAGAAAGAGGAAATGCCTGTGTTGGGGCTGGATGAACCAATTTTGGACTGAGAAACAGGTGTAAAAGAGGAAGTGGGATTGCTGGTGTTTGACTTCAGCTGACTATCAGAAAGAGAAGTATTGTGAAGCGAGGAAGGTGGGAGACCTTCATTGCAGGGTGTACCAGAGTCCTCTTCATCATTATCATCATCCTTTCGAACATTCTGTTTTTGTTTCTCAGCTGCCTTTTGAAAAAAGGACTGAATGGAGCCAGTTTGTTTACACGGGGAGACATTTTTTGTTTCACGCGGTGGCTGCGTTGAAGTGCCATCACTGGAAAGAAAGCCAGCAATCCCCCCCGCTGATGAAACATCACTGAATTTACTAGCTGAGAGGTATAACATGGTGAGAGGTGGAGTCCTGGGGACATGATGAAAGACAGTTTTTAAAAATCACAGAACATCCCTTCGGCAAATTCCTTTAAATGCCTCTGCATTATCCTATTGTAATTACCATGCAGCCTGGTGGTTTCCTGACGTGTTCAGACTCTTGATAATGGCAAAAGTGTCACTGGATATTTTGGTTGCCTCGTAGCGCACTAAAGCACAACATCTAGAGAAGCTGCTCATCCTCTTGTCACCAAACTGACGCACACCAACTGTCAGCATTTTAGCCACTCGACCGTTCTATAAGAAATGAAAGGAACTGAGCTGAAAATAGTTGCATTTACGGGATTTGACACAAATGTGAAACCCGACTGAGGACAAGATGGTTTAATGAGGGAAAAGAACTAAATTACACAACCAAGTATTGTGTCTTACCACTTCTCTGTCCTTGGTCAGCCTCTCCTCTAACTCAAGGGCCAGTTGATGAAGCCAATGCTGTACCTGCACAAATACAAGAGGTCTAACACTTTTAAAATGCTTATGAAACACACTGAAAGAGCACAGAAACATTGGCTGTACCTGCTCTTTAGTAGCCAGCGATGTCTTCCCAGGAAAGTTTTTACTGCAGCCAATGGACTTGGGAAGCTGTCTCGGTTTCACAGGTTCAAAATCAATCCCCCGGCACAAGTCATACAACCACTGACTACATTAAAAAAGGAAGTGGGATAAAGTTTTAGATCCCTGTAATATTAAATGGTTTCCAAAATTACAAAGTTTCTGTTCTGAAGCAGAAGTTCAAGTTCAGAAATGTTTAAGGAAGTTCAAAAGTGCAAAAGTACCTGTTATTATTTTAGTAACACCATGTGATTACTTTCCTAAGCAAGTTCTGTCACCATTATCAAAATAACAGTGCTTGAAGGCATTTCCGGCTCGCTCACCCTGTTTTTTCTCCAAAGTGCTGCTCCAACTGAGCCTTAGAGAAGCGAGTGAGATCGCCCATGTTCTCTATTCCCAGAGTTTCTGTGATCGAAGTTCCCAGCTTACCCCCCAGGTTACGGCTGCAGGGAAATAAATAATACAAGAGCACAGGGTTTCATTTTACGTTTTTGCTGCCACTCTGTCAATGTAAGCGATGAGATAACTAAACTTACATCTTGCCAATGGGTAGACTGCTGAAAAGTTCTGCCACAGAGTCCAGAGGAAGAACAGTTTGTCTGTTGGGCTTGTTCAGACCACAGGCTAGTTTAGCCAATACCTTGGAAAAGAGAGCAGCAAACGATTATCTCTGCAAACACAGTTACCGGTCTTAAAATATGAATAGGAGTTTATCCTACCTTATTGTGTGATATTCCGGCAGAGCAGCGGAAACCTGTGTGTTTCTCCACAGCTGCTCTCATTTCCTCAACAATGAGTGCCCCGACAGTTAGCTGCAGCTCTGCAGAGCTCTGCTCACACACTGACGGGAAAGTTAAGGATTCCAGCCACTGCTGGAGACCTCTGGATCGCCGTTCCTCTGAGGACAGACATGATGCTGTTAGGAGGATACCGCCTGCCAGAGATTTTTAGCTGCTATTTTTTCTGTGTCAACTGCAGAAACAACTCTTGGGAAACTGAAGTTAGTTTACAGCCTACCTTTATCTAGCACAGTGTCCTCTGCAGATTCTTCAGCTGCAGGTGAACTTTGGGGGTACCCCTGGATGTAGGTAGCCCTTAAGAGCGAAGGTTCAATTTGTTTGTCAGTCATATTTTTCAGTCGCTGCTGGACAGCGGCAGTCAAATCCATGTAGGCCTCATCAATGCTAGCTCTCTCAATCACAGCAAAGCGAGACATGACCTCAATCACCTCCACACTCGCCTCTCTGTAGCTACAAAAGGGACAGATAGTGCAACTTTAGCCACAAGGATTTAAGGTATTTAAAAAAATTATCTTAAATATAATTAAAGATTTAATGTTGACTCGATTAAAAAGAGGATGTCTCTGGGGCTGTACATCAGCAGCAGCACTTACTTTGTCAAGTCTGCCTTGCCATGAGACTCACGCACTCGTGCCACCTGGAGGTCTGGGCACAGTTTTTTTGCATCATCCACCCACATGTTCCTGGTGACACCGTGGGCCCTGGCCTCGTAGCTCACAGCTATAATGCTAAAAGACAATAACGTTTAGTCGAGAATGATAACACGATTATAAAGTGTGAAAACATTTTAGAAGGAAATCAAAGCGTCAAATCTGTGGGACATGAGGGCGGGTGAGATGCCAACACAGAGACATCATTTCAAATGGTCAATGCAACTGAACACACACAGTCCTGGATACTAATTCACCAGTGGGTTACAAAGAGAGAGGGGAATGTTTCAATTCTCTGTAATCTAGTCACCATTTGGTTTGATCCAGTATTACAGTATCTGCTAATCTACTGGCATTTTCTCCCCCACACCAACTCTATGGTTTACAGAAAACGGTCTGAAAAAGAGAAAATATAGCAGCAGCTGTACAGGTGAAAATGACGTGTGCAGCTAAGAGGTCAAAGAAAAATGGCTAGACTGCTTCACACTGATACAAAGGCAACAGGAACTCAAATTCAAATAACCACTCAACTAATTTATGCAAAAAAAAAAAAAAGCATTTTTGAACACACACACACACACAAAAAACGTTGAACCTTGAAGCAGATGGGCTGCAGCCAGCAGGTGCCACTTCTGTCAGCTAAAAAAAACCAAACAAACAGGAAACTAAAGCTACAATTCACACGTGTTCACCAAAATTAGACAAGAGAAGACTCGTAGGACAATGTCGCCTGGTCTGATGAGTTCAGATTGCGGCTGGTGGTGGTGGTGTAATGTTGTGGGGGATATTTTCTCAGCACACTTTGTGCCCCTTAGTACAAACTGAGCATCATTTAAACACCACGGCCTACCATGTCCGTCTCTTTCTGGCCACAGAATTTCCATCTTCTGATGGCTGCTTCCAGCAGGATAACACACCACGTCACAATCCTCAAATCATCTCAAACTGGTTTCTTGAACTGGTTTCTTGCCGGTGAGTTCACTGCACTCGAATGGCCTCTACAGTTACCAGATATCAGTCCAGTAGAGCAACTTTTGGCTTTTCCATCAACCTGTTCACTCTATGCAACAAAGAATTAAGGCAGTTCAACAGGGTGTACCTAATAAATTGCCCACTGACTGTATGCATAACAGCATAAGGAACACCAGAAAAAACTTTAGCTTTAGGAACCTAATGTCACCTGCAGACCCACGTTTTGTGTCACGGCAGCTCGGCTAGGTGTTTCAATTGCGTTGATCACAAAAACAGCATCTCTGTGTCAGAAACTCACCTGCCTCCTTTCCACGTCTTGTACTGGGCCACCACACAGGAAGTATTCCTCAGAGCTGGATTCAGCCTCTGCTCCACCTGTACGTAGAAGCAGTCCATGTCTACCAACGCTACCACCCTCCCCTTCCCGTACTCCATTATAAACGATGAAAATCTGTCGGTGGTACTAAGATATATGTCCGCTTCTTGGCGGGACTGTTAATTCACAGCTGTCATCAGAACTGAAAGTTCGCTGGACTTGAACGGACCGCCAAAATACAGACCGATCGCTTTGCATTTCGAGGGTTACATAAAGACGTCATCAACAGTCGACGAAGAAGTCCCTTGCTAATATCGTCATCACCGAAGAAAGTGTTGGTAAAACACGTGCAAAATGTGAAAAATGCAGTATATTAATAGTGTGATTTTGAAGTATTTTAAAAGCTGCAGTCTTTCTTTTTCGGCTGCTCTTTTTAGTGACCATCATCTGCCTCCATCTCACTTCCTCTCCTTTTTATGTCACATTAACCTGTGTGTGAATGTGTGTGTGAATGGGTGAATGACTGATTGTAGTGTAAAGCGCTTTGGGGTCCTTAGGGACTAAGTAAAGCGCTATACAAATGCAGGCCATTTGCCATTTTTAACCCTCTGCAAGCCCTCCTTCACTAGTCCATGAACCTAACAGATTTAGCTCCATAGAAGCATTATCTCTGCTCTGCACGTGTCCAAATCATCTCATCCACGCCTCTCTAACTTTGTCTCCAAACTTGACCTTGAGCTGTCCCTCTGATCCTGTACCTGCTGGTTACTCCAAATAGAAATCCCAATAAGTACATTCTGTTCACCTGGAAGTAGCGTTTCCATTGGGAGAAACATCGTCACTCATCCAAGTGACTACGTCAGTTTCAGTTTGACTGCGGGTTTCTCCAACCTTATAAACAGCATATTAATGATCAAGGACTGAGACTGAAGAAGTCACTTGGATAATAAGTGATGAGACGTTTCTCCCACTGGAAACGCTACTTCCAAATGAACAGAATCAACTTTTTGAAATTTCCTTACCAGGATGATTGAGCGTGCATCAAGACTTTCAAATGAAAATCTAAGCATCTTCAGCTCTGACACCTCCACATCCATCTATTGTCTTTTTGTCAGAGCCACTATCTCCAAACCATACTTTACGGTCTCACTATTGTTTTGTAAACCTTCCCTTTTACTCTAACTTCTAGACTTCTGTCACAAAACACCCCTGACACTCCTCACCCACTTGTACATTTGGATGGTTGACCCCAGGTATTTAAACTCCTCTGCCTTCACTACCTCTACTTGCTTCACTGTTGCATGTCTCCCTCTCCATCACATACATGTATTTTGGCTTGCTTCTACCACTCCTCTCCAGTGTATATCTCCACCTCTCCAGGCACTCTTCCCCCTGCTCCCTCCTCTCACACACGGTCATCTGCAGACATCATAGTTCACAGAGACTCATGCTTGACCTCATCAATCAGCCAGTCCATCATCACTGCAAACAAGAAGGGGCTGAGAGCCATTCTCTAAGATAATCCTTCCTTCTGTCAGTCCCACCTAACCTCTATCTCGAATGCCTCACGTACTTCTCTGCCACTCCTGACTTCCTCATGCAGTGTCACAGTTCTTTTCTTCCCACCCTATCATATGCTCTCTCCACAAAGACACAGTGCAACTCCTTCTGCCCCTTTCTATACTTTGCCATCAACACTACATCTTCTTTACCTAGCTATAACCCTTATTCTTGAAAATTGGTACCAGTACACTCCTTTTTACACTTCATTATCATCAGCCCAGCATCATTATCGGCATCCTCTCACTGTCCAAGATGTGGGAAAACAATCTGGTGGTCCACTACCCTCTCTCCTAAATATCTCCATACTTCTACAGATCTGTCCCCACAAAACCAACTGTTTTAAAAGTCTTCATCATTTTCATAGCTGCACTAGCTTCCTCCTTACCAGTCCTTTGCACTTCCTCATGTGATGCTACAGTTCCCCTCTCAGGACCCTATCGTATGCTTTCTTTAGATCCACAAAGGAACAGCACAACTCCTTCTGACTTTCTCTGTACTTCCTCATATTCTAAAAGCCACAGTAAACATATTTTATGAACCTGTGGTCTATCCCTAAGTAAGATGAAAGAAGACCTTTTTGTAGAAACAGCACAAATGAAGAGTATAGTTCATTCAACAGTGGCAAGGAAAGAAGGTGTTTGGCTTCAAGAATGTTGCTGAACTTGTCAGAGTCTCTTTATGAGGGAAGATGTACACAAGATTGTTAAGATCTGATTGCTGAGGACAGAATTATCGCTTGGCAGTCTACAGAGTGCTCTAGTAAGAGGTAGGACTAGAGTACTCAGTAAGGGACCATGGATGAATATATTCACCTATTCTACCAATGAGTGAGATAAAAATAAACATATAGTGAAACAACACAAATTATCTACTAATAAATTGGAGAAATAAATATATTTAGATAAATCATAATTTTAACAGATGTAGTTATGGGCTGTTGTAACTATCAAAAATAGGTTTGATCCAATAGCTCTCAAATGGCAATCCTTATCTATTCATTTGTCTTGTTATATTATTATAAAAACTAAAATATTATTAGATTTTTAAATGTCTGCCAAACTACTTTATTCCTTACAGTAGCCAATGAGAGGTCTTGAACAATGCTTAACTGATTAGTGACTTATAAATTAAGCAAATTATAAAATATACTTTTCATAGTTTTGGGTGAATTGCAGTTAATTGTAAAAGCCCAGAAAATAGAAAAACTGTCAAAAGATATAAATAGAATGAGGAAGGAATCCAGTTTGAAATTTTCCCTGTAATAGTGAAAGGGGTCACTCACTCACAGCACCTGTGCCAACATGGTTCTTCTATATGTTTGTCACCTATTGCTCACTGGATTGCTGGGTAAGTCAGATAAGCCTTGAGCTGGTTAATATTTAACTTAAACAGATGAGTCACTAATGGTTCATCATCAGCTTTTAATATTCTGTTTAATATTTTACTGTTAGGCCACGATTTTGAATTGTAAAAGCGACACCGGGTGCGTTTGAAGGCACTCGTGTTAACTATTTTCTTTTACTTTGTTAGGAATTCACTGTGGAATTATTACAGTGAAAAACGTGTCAGTGATCAAAGGAGGCTCTGTCTCTATCCCATGTCAATATGAGCCACTCTACCAAAATAATGTGAAATACTTGTGTGATGGATACTGGTGGAGAGTTTGCACTCAAAAAATTAAAACAAGCCAACTGAGTACTTCAGGAAAGTTTTCCATCTCTGATGATACAAACCAAAGAATCTTTACTGTGACTATTAATGATCTCACAGTCAACAAGTATTTCTGGTGTGCGATAGAGATTGGCAACGGAAGAGATGTTAAACAATATTTTCATCTGTCTGTCAGCACAGGTACAGTAAACTCTCTTATCTAAGGTTTTTAACTTCCTTGTTTTAAACAAGACATTTCAGTGAACAACCTGACAGAAAAAATGGCTAAACTATATCATTTTTTTCCCTTCAAGGTATGGAAAGTCTCAATGTAAGTCAACAGGAAATTGTAGCTTTTGAAGGAGAAAGTGTGACTGCTGTGTGCCGCTATAACTATCCAGTAGAAAAGGGAGAAATGTGGTGTAGACTGGGCAGCATCTGTGTAACCGATCAAGATGGATCAATAGATGGAACAGCAGTGACAATAAATACGAGTGTCCCTAATCTTTTCACTGTGACTATGAGTGATCTAAGAACAGAGAGCAGCGGCTGGTATTGGTGTGCTATTGGAGACTTACAGATGCCAGTGCATATAACTGTTCATGAAGTCACTTCAGCCGGTACGACTGCATTGCGCACCAAAACAAGTAAGATACTAATCTAATCTCTCTTTGTTCACAAGTTAGCAGATCATAAAAATGGCACCACAAAGGTGGAAAGGAAACAAAGGAAATTAAGCTGCAGGGAGTGGTGGGGCACATGAGCAGCACAACTTTGTCTTATGATGTGAAAAGAATGGCTGTAAACAGCACCCCCAGAGGACAAGTGATCATGTTTTTACCACACTGCTGATTTTATTTGGCTGTGAAGAAAGCTTTCAAAAAAACAATTGTGTTAATTTGTAATATACTTTATTGTTATAGATGCATAGTCATTGGCCTTCAAATAATATATAATATCCTTGCATACTAGTTTATACTAATTATCATAAGTTCTGTTTTTTGTTTTTGAGGGCTTTTATTTATTTATTTTTTACATTAATAGACTTCACACGGAGATTTTCAACAAATCGCCAGCATTCCTCCTCCCTCACAAGCATTGAGCCAAATACAGCCTCAATCATAAACGGAGCACCAGGTGGAAGCCCGGAGGATGGATACAAGAGGTCTATCACTTTTAACAATTTGCATCTCCCCAGTATTAGACAAACAAAACAAGAACTAAAGATTAGATTTGCTCCTGTAAAAATCTTGTTCAGTTTTAGAAGAGGTTTCTGTTGTTTGAAAAAAGAACGTCAGTTTCATCCTCATCTGCCTTTATCTTCTAGCTCCACTAAGGTGACGATTCTCACCTCCGTCCTCGTCCTACAGCTACTGATCATTCCTGTAACATTATTCATATGGAGGTTGAAAATGCATAGTGAGTGAGATTTTTAAAAAATTAAATTCCGGGATAAAATACTGTATTTGTATTTTGACAATCTTGTTACATGTTTCAGAGAACACCAGATCTCAGGGGTGTGATGTCACTGTGGTAAGTTACGATATTTCCCATTATTATATTAATATATAATAAATCTATAGTCATCTGCATCACTGGTATAGAGTTAGTGCTATAAGTTTTTTGACAATGACTTTGTTTTTCTAATTTTGCTTCAGTGCATAGGATTTTTAAATCAATCAAATTCAAATTAACATAATTTTAGATTTCAGGACTGTTTTTCTTACTTGGATAAAAAAAACCTTTGTGGTCAATGACTGCCTGAATTCTAGACCTCATAAAAGACACCAAAAGCCATGTTTCCTCCCTTGAAAAGCTCTGACAGGCCTTTACTGCACATGCTTTTAATATTTAATGAAAATCTTGCCTACAAAGACATTTGCTCTCAGCTGGTGCTTGTTTTTGTGTTTCATTTCGAAATGTTGTCCTTTTGACTGAATCTCATATCCCACAGGACAACTTCCCTGCAGAAAGTGTGATATACAGCATGATTGTGCAGCACGAGGTATGTGATGAATTATCAAATTACAAAGGTGTCATAATACCTCCTGTCACTACAAATGAGGTCATAGAGTTCAGCATATCTTTTCTGTCCTTGTTTTTTACTCCTTAGACTGAACCAGCAGATACAAGCGTGATCTACAGCACAATAAATTTCAACAACTCCTAGAGAACAAAATGGGACGAGAGGATAATATCCCATGAAGTTTTGTAATGCCCATTCTATCACTTGTATCTTACATCACCCTTTATAAATCAATCAATCCAGTATGTATCAATGTCTGTTTTTTTTTTAAAGGGTGGTTTAATTAATTTGTGACTTTTAAAAATAAATTCTAGTTCTTTTGTTAAGTAATATGATTGGATTTGTACAACAGGGGTTTCTGCACAGATGTGGGTATCCATTTGTGTCTATTTATGTGTATATTATATTTGACTATTTTATTGCTTTGGCATGTATGGCTGCTACAGGTATGGACTAACTCAGTGTTTCCCAACCTGTAGGAGCCATGGCACATATGTCACATTAGAAAAATCACACGGCACACCACCAAACTAAAATGTCACAAAAACCATATTGATCATTTTTCTATGCGCAACAGGTGTAGCAGAATTGGCTCGGTTTGTCCCCAGTATACCTTTTTTGCTTTCTTCTAAACACTACTCATGCTAGGGCCTTCATCTGCCCGTTACTCACGCCGGTTGCCTAGAGTACTAATCAGGTGGAACCAAATAATCTTCCACGGCACACCTGATCCTTTCTCACGGCACATCTATGTGACGCAGCAGAGTGGTTGAGAAACACTTGACTAACTTATCTTTATTAAAGATGTAACTGCTTTTGGTGGTTGCACAATAAAGTCTGAGGAAGATAGAAACATCTGCTCATGTTCCATTAAATGCCTGCATACTCATTGAACAACTCTTCATCCTGCAACAAGATAATGATCCCAAACATACTGCTACGGCAACACAAAACTTTCTCAAACCCAAAACGGTTAGTCACCTCTAAAGATAGATACTCACCACCTTGTTATGTCTATGACAGCTGGCACTGCATGCAAGGGATATGCAACAAAGTATTAAACATGACTGCTTTAATGTACCTACCCTTGCTTTGTCCATAGCACTGTTGTGCCGTAACATGAGGTGGTAAGTGTTGTAATTGATATATGGTGGACCTGAAATGTGTGCTAATGATTTTGAATTAAAGTCTAGAATGTGCTGAATCACATCTGCACTGTTTAAATATTGACACTGAGAAGCATGCGGACTTCACCAGACGCTGAGTCAGAGTAACAGGAAAAGTTATCAGAAACCACAGAAATGTCACTCACATTAGCAAAGAGCTGACACCTGACCATAGAAGATGATCTTGCACAATGTAGAACAGTATTTAATTTGCATGATGAAATCCTTTTACTTTCCTGTTTTGACTCCATTTTTATATTTTTGCTTTCTCTGTTCCATTTTGGGTTTTGAAAAGCCACCAGACTGACTGATATTGGATGTATTACTATTTACTACGTACACAATTTATTTTGTGAGCCAACACAAAAGAACTTGTAAAATTACTTAATTTACATAAGAGGAAGAATGACAAAAACTACAGTGACAGCTGCATATATAGATGAAAAAAGGAAGTGGAAATTAGTTTTGAAATCCAGCAGTTCACACTGTTACTTTCTGTTCACTTATCAATATGGCTCTCTATGCCAGGATTATTTATATATTGACTGGACTAACAGGTATGAGGCAGATTCATTTAAAGTTCTTTAGCTTGTGTATTAATTTTTATACTCGTGATAAAATTTCCAATAACAGAAATATTTGTAACAGCCTTGTAATTGTTTTTATTTTATAGAGTTTTGTGAAAACATTATTTAATAAGGAAAAATGAAAATTTGAAAAAGCATGTAAGCAATCCAATCAATAGAATTATTCCATTAAAATGCTTTATTTATTCTGTTCATGTACAAAATATAAGCCATGAACAAAGAAATTTTTAAGCAAAGAAAATAATCTAATAATTTTTTTGTTATTGTTGCAGGAGTTCACAGCATAACTACAGTTAGTAAAGTGTCAGTGAAAACTGGGAAATCTATCTCCATCCCATGTCTCTATGAGTCCCAATACGTAAACCATGTGAAGTACTTGTGTGTAGGATATCATTGGATCTCCTGCAGCGATGCAGTAAAAACAAACAAACCAGACCCTTCAGGAAAATATTCAATCTCTGATGACAAAAAACAGCAAATTTTCACTGTGACTATAAACAATCTGACAAAGAAAAACACTGATTACTGGTGTGTGGTGGAGATTAATAATGGAGCGGATTATGGACAATATTTTAAACTGTCAATTACCAGTGGTAAGTGCACATCTTTGTACATATTTTAAATTGTTTCCAGGATT